>JAEMBS010000127.1:0-56349 GCA_018467065.1 Ephestia elutella | reverse complement strand
CCAGGGCGATATCGGTTTGATTTTAATACGCGAGAGGTTCCGCGTTCTTTGATTGCTAATTAGCTTGAGTTGTGTTTGTGAATTTCCTGTTTGTTAAATAACTATTGAACTTTGTGTTTGTGTACCCGTCATGGTGACTTTTTCTTGTGAGAGGTGAAACGTGGCTGGCTGTTCACATCTGGCTGTTCCCGAGTGAAACTACGGGAAGAAATCTATTTAGTTGTCCTGGGGAATTGAGATCTCAAGGGTTAGGTAGGGTGATTAGGAATTCCCCCTTCCCGAAGACACTCAAGTTTGGATCCGAAGAGAAAGAAGATTTAATTTGGTAAGTGTTCAATTGTAGTTAATTTATAGGTTAGGTTATCATATAGGGCCCTGTAGCTCCCTTCATAAGCTACGGTGGTAGCAGACTGCGTATAGCTTAAGTTAGATTCTAGTCGGACAAGCGTGGTGTCGCGTGGAGATTTTTCCCGGTACTTAATTTTACCGGTAGATTTTTTCCCGGTAAAGTTCCGGTACAGAATTCTTCCCGCCGCTTCGTTTGTCCGGATTCTCTCTGCCACATTTTCTGGCAGAGCGTAGTTGCTCTGCACATTTTCTGGTAGCAGAGCGTAGTTTATCTACCCTCTATTTGTTCGTTTGTAAAAAAATAATTAATTGTTTGTAAAAATTATTAGATTTTTCTTAGTTTGTTTGTATAAGAATATTTGTAACCTTTTTTGTATTTGTTTGCGGTTTGTACCGTGCGTTCCGGGTTTGTGCCATTCTCATACCTACCGCGGTTCTTCGTGTAGTTGCTTGATTTTGTTGTTTTTTATTTACCTTTTGTTATTTTTTGTTTGTGACTTGACGCGATGGCGAAGGCCTCCAATGCTAGGGCGACACTCGCCAACGAATTGAGATGGTTTGTGACGGCCGGAGGACTCCTGTCCCGGAAGGACAGGGAGGGCGCCATACTGCTAAGAGCGGATCACCTCCACTCACGATTGATTAGCGCGGAAGCGGCCATGGCGGCGCTTACCGAAGCCGATCTTACCCCGGAGGCCTACGCAGGTCACATGGCGGACATGGACCAGATCCTGAGTCTGCACGATGATATCGCGGAGGCGGTGACCGCAATAAGGGCGAGACAGGCTGGCGGACCAGCCCCTCGCACACCTGTTAGACAGGAAGGACCAGCGGTTACTGGTCGGCTCCCCACCCTTCAGCTGTCCCACTTTGGGGGTAGGATGGAGGAGTGGGTAGCATATAAAAATATGTTTGAGTCCCTGGTCGTAGCACGACAGGATTTGTCGAAGGCCCAGAAGATGGCCTACCTCCTCTCCACTCTTGAGGATGAAGCGCGGTCGCTCATCCAGCACCTCCGGGTGGAGGACGACCAGTACGATACGGCTTGGAGTTATTGAACTCCCGCTACCAAAACTTACGTTTGTTAGCGGATGCGCACGCCGCACAGTTGATGGCCCTGCCCAAGGTGGCCAACAGGGCACAGTTGCGCCTGCAGTTGCTCACGCCCGTTACAGTGGCCTGTAACGCGCTCCGCACACTGGGGCTGCCGGTGGACCAATGGTCCTTTTTGCTGGTGCACATTGTATTGGGCAAATTACCCAATGACATCCGCTCGCGATTTGAGCGCGAGAATGCGGAACGGGATAGCACCACCCTACCAACATTCACTGACTTGGTGAAGTTTTTGGAGTTTGAGGCACGGGCTGCTGAGAATACCATGACGGACTCAGCGCCATCCAGAGCGCCTGAACGTAGGCCCCAACAGGGACGGCAACCGCCACCGCGTGGAGCTGGTGTGCGGGTTGCACACACGGCAGCAGTCGCGGGGGACGCGGACTGCCTGCAATGTGGCCGGATGGGCCACAGCCTGCTGCAGGGACTGGCAGAGACTGCCAGTACAAGATAGGCGCCGCATGGCAAAGCGGCATGAACTTTGCTTTTATTGTTTGGGCGGTCACTATGCACGTGACTGTCCCAGTGCCATACCATGCAGTGCATGCCGTGGGCGGCACCACGCGATGCTTTGCATGAACCGCAACGGGGATGGCACCCGGATGTTGAGGCAGGGGTCCCCTATGGGCGGGGGCGCTCCTGCGCGAAGCCCTCCACCACCGGACGGAGGACGCGGCTTCGCTCGTCGCACCCCCCTCGGGAGGGGGTCGCGTACCTGCGCGGGTCTTGGCGGACCGGGACCACGCGCCCCAAGGTCATGGCCAGTATGTAGCTGGCCAGGCCCCGGATAGGGCCCCCATGGGCGGGGGCCCTAGATCGGACGTGAGAGTGGGGACACCCCCTCCACGCGGGTTACCAATACCCAACACATGCAGCCGCAGCGGTTTCTCCGCCGCTGCACGAGTACCCACGGCTGGAGTACCACCCGCCGTACCATATGTATGGCCGGGCCGCGGGTTATGCCCCCCTCAGATGGGGATGTGCACTCGCCCGCCATATTATCCGGGTCAGTGGCGCGCCCCTGGTTTGGAGAGAGTGGGGAGCCCGTAACTAGCTTGCTCCCTTGCTGGGACAGAGCCGCGGACGGTTCTGCTCCCTACCGCGGTGGTCCGCGTATGGGGTCGTGGGGAAGCCATTAATTTGAGAGCTCTGTTGGACTCAGGGGCTCAAAGCAGTTTGGTTACCACTCGAGTGGCACGCCAGTTAGGTTTAGTCGTGGAAGACTCGCCTGTGCCACTTCTTGGAGTTGGTGGCATACAAGTGAAGTGTCTGACGGGCCAGACACTTGTCACCTTTTCTTCGCTGAAGTCCTCCACAATGAGGATCACGACTTCGGCTATGGTAATGGATACCATTGCGGGTTGGCACCCCTCGACAGACATACCGCTGGGTGTGTTGTCTTTGGTTTCGGGTCTGGATTTGGCCGACCCCTTTGTCTTTCATCCCGGCCCAGTGGACTTGTTCCTGGGCCCGGACGTATTGGGTTGGATTTTGTTGGGTGCAGCAGAAGGCTCTTGGGTTCGTCTTCACTGGAGTGGCAGTGTCTACGATTTTTGGTTTCGGCCCTGATGGCCCCAGTGTTTGACAATGGCACCGCGGAGGAGCCACCGGTTGTCGCATCTGGCGTCCTTGGCCAAGACCATGCAAAGGTTTTGGGAGGTGGAGGAGCCACCTATGAGTTCCAGGATGGGATCCGGAACACGCTGAGTGCGAAGCCCTTTTTCGATCGCGACCACGGAGAGGTTAGCCCTCCGGGTCGGTTTGTAACTAGGTTACCTTTTGTTGCCTCTCGTCCTAGCTTCTAGGGCAAAGTAGAGGCGCTTGCGGAGAGAAACGACTGCTGTCCATATGGAGCGACGCATGCAGCGTGACCACGTACTTCGGCGATAAATATATTGAATTTATGCGCGAGTACGGAGGATTTGGGTCACATGTCTCCGGCTCGAGTTGATTGGAGCTCAATCTGAGCATTATTTTTTTGCCCCACCACGCGGTGGTGGAAGGGCCTTCAACGGGCAAATTGCGGATTGTCTTCGATGGGTCCGGCACCCACTTCGAACGGGGTTTCGTTGAATCTGTGTTTGCATTTCTGGGTCCCAAATTGCATAGGGACATAATTGACATCATCTTGAACTTTAGAAGACATCAAGTGGTTTTTAAAAGTGCGGACATCCGATGATGTTCCGCCAGACAGTCATACATCCTGAGGACAGGCGATTCCAGTTGATACTCTGGCGTGAGCGCCCTGAGGATCCTGTGACGGTGTATGAACTCAACACAAACACGTATGGTTTGAAATCTAGTCCCTATATCGCCATCAGATCATTGTTTGAATTGGCAGAGCGGGAACGGATCCGCTTTCCCCGTGGGGCTTCCGTGCTGTCACGTGACTTGTATGTTGATGACGTGTGCACCGGAGCCCAAAGTATTGAGGAGGCCCTCCTACTGCGGGATGAATGGATTGAAATATTGAAGACAGGTGGCTACGAGCTACGTAAGTGGTTGTCTTAATGAGCCTAAAAAGTTCTAGAAGGGATCCCGGAGGATCACCAACAGAACCCTCACCTGTTTGGAGGATGTGGATGATCCCAACAGATAGCGGTGCTGGGCATGCAGTACCAGCTGCTAACCGATATTTTCGTACATTCCAAGTGGACTTGGAAATACCAAAGGTCTGACCAAGAGAACGGTGTTGTCCGTAATAGCCCGTATGTTTGATCCAAGCGGTTGGATCAGTCCAGTGATATTCTTCTGCGAAGTGTCTTCTTCAGAGACTTTGGACTTTGGGCGTCTCGTGGGACGAGCCGCTGTTTGGTCCTCCATTGGATGATTGGCTCGAGTTGTTTTCATCGATTAAGGAAGTCAATCGGATTGCCTTGCCTCGTCGAATATTGCCACCCGGGAAATATCGAGCCAGCCTGCATGGCTTTTGTGACGCTGTCGGCTGAGGCTACGCCGCCGTCAGTTCATATGCGGACAGTTGACGCCGATGGCCGGTCAACACGTCTCTGCTTTTGTTAGGGGAAGAGCAAAGGTCGCCCCCATCAGGACTAGGGCTGACTATCCCCAAGAAGCTTGAGTTGAGTGGAGCTCTTACCTTCTCTCTAAATTGTTGCATCACGTTGCATGTGAGCTGGCGGCCACGGTCGAGATACGGGACATCTTCGCCTGGTCGGATAGCGGCTGCAGGTCGCGCTTGCATGGTTAGCAGCGCGGCCCCACATACCTTGGAGGTTTTTGTGGGAAATCGGTGTTTCCAAATTCAAAATACATTGGAATTGATATAACATGGAGACATGTGCGCGGGAGAGGCTTAACCCAGCGGATCTGTGCTTCCCGAGGTTGTACTGGCACCAGAATTGTGTCACACCCGCTCTGGTGGGGTCCAGGAGTGAGCTGGATGGGACTCAGAAACTTCTTGGCCTGTCTGTCAGACATGATGTTACTCTTCTTTGAGTTTGACTGGGCTCCGTGGTACATGCTGTAGTCGCTGAGACGACGAAACGGAGCCGGATTGGCTACTTGCTCGGTATAGCAGCTTGGATAAGCTTCTGGGTGTTACCAGTTGGATTAAGCGTTTCATACATAATTGTAGAAACCCACAGGCAAAGCGGTTGGAGCCGATTGCAGGTGCAGAAGAGCGCCGGAGCGCATTGTTGCATTGGGTCCGTGTCGTGCAGACCGGACGGTTTGAGTCAGAGCTTCGTATTTTGCGCGACGCACGCGCTAAGTTGAAGGGCGCGGTCGCTCGTTTGAACCCGTACATCGACTCGGATGGGCTTCTTCGGGTTGGAGGCAGGCTCCGGAAGGCGGATCTTCCATATGAGACACTCGCCATCCTCTTGTTGTTGCCCAAGGGCGGACCCTTGGTGCAGCTTTTGGGTGTCTGATCGACACATTCGCAAACACGGCCCATGCTGGGTGCAATGCTTTGTTGGCTATTTTGCAACGCGAGTTTTGACCGATTTTGTTCAGCCCGAAGATGCAATCCGTAGTGTCCTGTTTGATGTATTGCATGTTATAGGTTGAAGCGCATCCACGATGCAACCACAGATGGGTGATTTGCCCGCTGATCGAATCCGACCTTCGAGACCGTTTGACGAAGCGTTGGAACCCGATTTTGCCGGTCCCCTTTTCGATCAGCAAGGCCGTTTCTCCCTTTCGTAATGCCCGTATTGCTGAAGGGCTATTTGTGTGTATTTGTTTGTTTGGCCACCAAGGCTGTCCATTTGGAGGTGGTATCGGCTCTGACTACGGAGGCCTTCGTCGCCGCGTTGGATCGCTTTGTTTCGCGTCGAGGTCTACCTTCCCTTATTAGGTCTGACAGTGGCACAAACTATAAAGGAACTGTAAATTATCTTAAGGATGTTTCTGTGTTTATTGATAAAAATTGTACTAGTTTAAGTCAAATTGCTGCCCAAAGGGGAATAACCTGGAAGTTTAGTCCCCCAAGTTGCCCCCATTGGGGAGGGATTTTTGAAGCGGCTGTGAAATCCGCAAAGACCCACCTCCGCCGCATTATCGGAGAAACGGCTCTCAACTTCTTTAAAGAGCTGGCCACAGTGTTTTGCAGTGCTGTAGGCGGTCCTCAACTCTCGTCCTCTCTGTCCGCTATCTCCAGATCCAAATGACTTGGAAGCTCTCACCCCTGGTCATTTTTTGGTGGGAGGGCCTTTGAATGCCCTGCCCGAATACCCGTGGAAGGACGAACGCGTAGATCGGTTGTCGCGTTTTCAAATGTTGCAGCAAATGAGCCAGGACTTTTGGCGTCGCTGGTCGCTTGAATATTTGCATTTGCTGCAGCAAAGAGTGAAGTGGACAGACAGGACTGAGCCTCCCAGGGAGGGTGATTTAGTATTGTTAAAAGAGGCAAATTTGCCCTCATTGCTTTGGCGACGAGCTCGCATATTACGTTTGAGTCTTGGCGGAGATGGTACTCCGCGTGTGGCTGAGGTGTTGGTCGACGGTTCGATTTTAAGGAGAGGTGTGACCTCTCTCGCCCGCCTTCCCGTAGAGTAAGCTAGCGGTCTGCTTCTCAGACCGGGACGGGGGGATGTTTGTAATATATTGGGTAAAACTAACCGCAGGCGTTTCGCATTGCTGCCGCCAGAGGGCGTTCGGGGTTTTCAGGGCACTGCTAGCGCGAATGGCTCCGCGGACTTGGGTCGCAATTGTCCTATGCGATATCGGTATTGATTTTTAATACGCGAGAGGTTCCGCGTTCTTTGATTGCTAATTAGCTTGAGTTGTGTTTGTGAATTTCCTGTTTGTTAAATAACTATTGAACTTTGTGTTTGTGTACCCGTCATGGTGACTTTTTCTTGTGAGAGGTGAAACGTGGCTGGCTGTTCACATCTGACTGTTCCCGAGTGAAACTACGGGAAGAAATCTATTTAGTTGTCCTGGGGAATTGAGATCTCAAGGGTTAGGTAGGGTGATTAGGAATTCCCCCTTCCCGAAGACACTCAAGTTTGGATCCGAAGAGAAAGAAGATTTAATTTGGTAAGTGTTCAATTGTATTTAATTTATAGGTTAGGTTATCATATAGGGCCCTGTAGCTCCCTTCATAAGCTACGGTGGTAGCAGACTGCGTATAGCTTAAGTTAGATTCTAGTCGGACAAGCGTGGTGTCGCGTGGAGATTTTTTCCCGGTACTTAATTTTACCGGTAGATTTTTCCCCGGTAAAGTTCCGGTACAGAATTCTTCCCGCCGCTTCGTTTGTCCGGATTCTCTCTGCCACATTTTCTGGCAGCAGAGCGTAGTTGCTCTGCACACTACCTAACCCTTGAGATCTCAAGTCCCCAGGACAACTAAATAGATTTCTTCCCGTAGTTTCACTCGGGAACAGTCAGATGTGAACAGCCAGCCACGTTTCACCTCTCACAAGAAAAAGTCACAATAACAGAGTTTTTCACAAACACAAATTCAATAGTTATTTAACAAACAGGAGATTCACAATTATCACTCAAACTAAACAACAAGCAAAAGACGCGAGACCGCTCCGCGTATTAAAATCAAACCGATATCGCCCTGGACAATGCAATGGCGACGCCATTCACGCTAGCAGTGTGAAACCTCCCGAACGCTCCTCTGGCGGCAGCAATGCGAAACGCCTGCGTTTAGTTTTACCCAATATATTACAAACATCCCCCCGTCCCGGTCTGAGAAGCAGACCGCTAGCTTACTCTACGGGAAGGCGGGCGAGAGAGGTCACATTTCTCCTTGTAAATCGAACCGTCGACCAACACCTTTCAGCCACACGCGGAGTGCCATCTCCGCCAAGAATCAAACGTAATATGCGAGCTCGTCGCTGCAATGAGGGCAAATTTGCTCCCCCTTTTAATAACAGCTAAATCATCCTCCCTGGGAGGTTCAGTCCTGTCTGTCCACTTCACTCTTTGCTGCAGCAAATGCAAATATTCAAGCGACCAGCGACGCCAAAAGTCCTGGCTCATTTGCTGCAACATTTGAAAACGCGACAACCGAGACAAGTACGCGTTCATCCTTCCCACGGGTATTCGGGCAGGGCATTCAACGCTCCTCCCACCAAAAAATGACCAGGGGTGAGAGCTTCCAAGTCATTTGGATCTGGAGAGGTGGACAGAGAGGACGAGAAGTTGAGGACCGCCTCAACTTTACAAAACACTGTGTGGCCAGCTCTTCAAAAGTTAGAGCCGTTTCTCCGATAATGCGGCGGGAGTGGGTCTTTGCGGATTTCACAGCCGTTTCAAAAATCCCTCCCCCAATGGGGGCAACTTGGGGGACTAAACTTCCAGGTTATTCCCCTTTGGGCAGCAATTTGACTTAAACTAGTACAATTTTTATCAATAAACACAGAAACATCCTTAAGATAATTTACAGTTCCCTTATAGTTTGTGCCATTGTCAGACCTAATAAGGGAAGGTAGACCTCGACGCGAAACAAAGCGATCCAACGCGGCGACGAAGGCCTCCGTAGTCAGAGCCGATACCACCTCCAAATGGACAGCCTTGGTGGCCAAACAAACAACTACACACAAATAGCCCTTCACAATACGGGCATTACGAAAGGGAGAAGCCTTGATCGAAAAGGGACCGGCAAAATCGGTTCCAACGCCGTCAAACGGTCTCGAAGGTCGGATTCGACTCAGCGGGCAAATCACTCCATTCGTGGTTGCATCGTGGATGCCTTCAACCTATAACATGCAATACATCGAAACAGAACACCACGGATTGCTCTTCGGGCTGACAAAATCCAAAACTCGCGTGCCGCAAGATAGCCAACAAAGCATTGCACCCAGCATGGGCGTTACGAATGTGTCGGGCCAGATCAGACACTGCAGCGCTGCACCGACAAGGGTCCGCCCTTGGGCAACAACAGAGGATGGCGAGTCTCATATGGAAGATCCGCCTTCCGGAGCCTGCCTCCAACCCGAAGAAGCCCATCCGAGTCGATGTACGGGTTCAAACGAGCGACTGCGCCCTTCATCTCAGCGTGAGTCGCGCAAGATACGAAGCTCTGACTCAAACCGTCCGGTCTGCACGACACGGACCCAATGCAACAATGCGCTCCGGCGCTCTTCTGCACCTGCAATCGGCTCCAACCGCTTTGCCTGTGGGGTTCCACAATTATGGCGAAAACGCTTAATCCAACTGGTAACACCCCAGAAGCTTACTCAAGCTGCTATACCGAGCAAGTAATAATCCGGCCCGGACGTCGTCTCAGCGACTACAGCATGTACACGGAGCCCAGTCAAACTCAAAGAAGTAACATCTGTCTGACAGACAGGCCAAGATGTTTCTGATCCCATCAGCCACTCTGGACCCCACCAGAGCGGGTGTGACACCAATCTCTGCGCCGTACAACCTCGGGAAGCACAGTCCGCTGGGTTAAGCTCTCCCGGCACATGTCTCCATGTTATATCAATTCCGATATTCTGGATTTGGGAAACCCTGTTTCCAACAAAAACCTCCAAGGTATGTGGGGCCGCGCGCAACCATGCAAGCGCGACCTGGCTATCTGACCAGGCGAAGATGTCCCGTATCTCGACCGTGGCCGCCAGCTCACATGCAACGTGATGCAACAATTTAGAGAGAAGGTGAGCTCCACTCAACTCAAGCTTGGGAATAGTCAGCCTAGTCCTGATGGGGGCGACCTTGCTCTTCCCTAACAAAAGCGAGACATTGACCCGGCTATCGGCGTCAACTGTCCGCATATAAACTGACGCGGCGTAGCCTCGCTCCGACGCGTCACAAAAGCCATGCAGGCTGGCTCGATATTTCCCGGGTGGCAATATTCGACGAGGCAAGGCAATCCGATTGACTTCCTTAATCGATGAAAACAACTCGAGCCAATCATCCAATGGAGAGCCAAACAGCGGCTCGTCCCACGAGACGCCCAAAGTCCAAAGTCTCTGAAGAAGACACTTCGCAGAGAAGATCACTGGACTGATCCAACCGCTTGGATCAAACATACGAGCTATTACGGACAACACCGTTCTCTTAGTCCAGACTTTTGGTATTTCCAAGTCCACTTGGAATGTGAAAATATCGGTTAGCGGCTGGTACTGCATGCCCGTACACCGCTTATCCTGTTGGGATCATCCGTTTTTATCCTCAAATTAGTGAGGGTTCTGCGGTGCATCCTCCGGGATCCCTTCTAGAACTTTAGACTCATTAGACAACCACTTACGTAGCTCGTAGCCACCTGTCTTCAATATTTCAATCAATTCATCCCGCAGTAGGAGGGCCTCCTCAATACTTTGGGCTCCGGTGCACACGTCATCAACATACAAGTCACGTGACAGCACGGAAGCCCCACGGGGAAAGCGGATCCGTTCCCGCTCTGCCAATTCAAGCAATGATCTGATGGCGATATAGGGACCAGATTTCAAACCATACGTGTTTGTGTTGAGTTCATACACCGTCACAGGATCCTCAGGGCGCTCACGCCAGAGTATCAACTGGAATCGCCTGTCCTCAGGATGTATGACTGTCTGGCGGAAACATCATCCGGATGCGCCCGCGCCAAAACCACTTGATGTCTTCGTAAAGTTCAAGATGATGCTGAATTATAATCCCTATTCAATTTGGGACCTGAATGTATGACATAGATCTCAACGAAACTCCGTTCGGGCTGGGTGCGGACCCATCGAAGACGGTCCTCAATTTGCCTGTTGAGGCCTTCACCACCGCGTGGTGGGGCAAAAAATAATGCTCAGTTGAGCTCCAATCAACTCGAGCCGGAGACATGTGACGCAAATCCTCGTACTCGCGCATAACTTCTATATATTTATCGCGAAGTACGTGGTCACGCTGCATGCGTCGCTCCATGGACAGCAGTCGTTTCTCCGCAAGCGCCCTACTTTGCCCTAGGCTAGGACGAGAGGCAACAAAGGGTAACCTAGTTACAAACCGACCGGAGGGCAACCTCTCCGTGGTCGATCGAAAAAGGGCTTCGCACTCAGCGTGTTCCGGATCCATCCTGGAACTCATAGGTGGCTCCTCCACCTCCCAAAACCTTTGCATGGTCTTGGCCATGGACGCAGATGCGACAACCGTAATGTTCCTTTCCATGCGGTGCCACGAGTTGAATATTATATCATCAGGGCAAAACCAAAACTCGTAGACACTGCCATCAGTGAAGACGAACCCAGAGCCTTCTGTGTACCCAACAAAATCCAACCCAATACGTCCGAGCCCAGGAGCAAGTCCACTGGGCCGGGATGAAAGACAAAGGGGTCGGCCAAATCCAGACTCGAAACCAAAGACAACACACCCGGCGGTATGTCTGTCGAGGGGTGCCAACCCGCAATGGTATCCGGCCACATAGCTGGAAGCCGTGATCCTCAGTCAGTGGAGGACTTCAGCGAAGAAAAAGGTGACAAGTGTCTGGCCCGTCAGACACTTCAACTGTATGCCACCAACTCTAAGAAGTGGCACAGGCGAGTCTTCCACGACTAAACCTAACTGGTGTGCCACTCGAGTGGTAACCAAACTGCTTTGAGCCCCTGAGTCCAACAGAGCTCTCAAATTAATGGCTTCTCCCCCACGACCCCATACGCGGACCACTGCGGTAGGGAGCAGAACTGTCCACGGCTCTCCACGTCTCCAGCAATGGAGCAAGCCAGTTACGGGCCTTGTACTCTCTCCACGCAAAACCAGGGGGCGCGCCACTCAATCTGATAATATGGCGGGCGAGTGCACATCCCCATCTGGCGGGGGAGAACCCGCGGCCCGGCCGTACATATGGTACGGCGGGTGGTACTCCAGCCGTGGTGACTCGTGCAAAGGCGGAGAAAACCAAGGCGGCTGCATGTGTTGGGTATTGGTAACCCGCGTGGAGGGGGTGTCCTACTCTCACGTCTTCGATCTAGGGCCCCCCGCCCATGGGGGCCCTACTGGGGCCTGGCCAGCTACATACTGGCCATGACCTTGGGGCGCGTGGTCCCTGTCCGCCAAGACCTTCGCGCAGGTACGCGACCCTCCTGGGAGGGGGTGCGACGAGGTTAAGCCGCGTCCTGGTCCGGTGGTGGAGGGCTTCGCGCGCAGGAGTTGCCCCCGCCTGTTAGGGGCAACTTGCCCCAACATCCGGGTGCCATCCCCGTTGCGGTTCATGCAAAGCATCGCGTGGTGCCGCCCACGGCATGCACTGCATGGTATGGCACTGGGACAGTCACGTGCATAGTGACCGCCCAAACAATAAAAGCAAAGTTCATGCCGCTTTGCCATGCGGCGCCGATCTTGTACTGGCAGTCTCTGCCAGTCCCCGGCATTGCAGCAGGCTGCGGCCCATCCGGCCACATTGCAGGCAGTCCGCGTCCCTCGCGACTGCTGCCGTGTGTGCAACCCGCACACCAGCTCCACGCGGTGGCGGTTGCCGTCCCTGTGGGGGCCTACGTTCAGGCGCTCTGGATGGCGCTGAGTCCGTCATGGTAGTCTCAGCCGCCCGTGCCTCAAACTCCAAAAACTTCACCAAGTCAGTGAATGTTGGTAGGGTGGTGCTATCCCGTTCCGCATTCTCGCGCTCAAACCGCGAGCGGATGTCATTGGGCAATTTGCCCAATACAATGTGCACCAACAAAAAGACCATTATCCACCGGCGGCCTGGCGGTGTGGAGAGCAAGCGGTTACAGGCCACTGTAACGGGCGTGAGCAACTTGCAGGCGCAACTGTGCTCTGTTGGTCACCTTGGGTGTGGGCCATCAACTGTGCAGCGTGCGCATCCGCTAACAAACGTAAGTTTTGGTAGCGGGAGTTCAATAACTCCCAAGCCGTATCGTACTGGTCGTCCTCCACCCGGAGGGTGCTGGATGAGCGACCGCGCTTCATCCTCAAGAGTGGAGAGGAGGTAGGCGCATCTTCTGGGCCTTTCGACAAATCCTGTCGTGCTACGACCAGGGACTCAAACATATTTTTATATGCTAGCACCACTCCTCCATCCTACTCCCCAAAGTGGGACAGCTGAAGGGTGAGGGAGCCGACCAGTAACCGCTGGTCCTTCCTGTCTAACAGGTGTGCGAGGGAGCTGGTCCGCCAGCCTGTCTCGCCCTTATTGCGGTCACCGCCTCCGCGATATCATCGTGCAGACTCAGGATCTGGTCCATGTCCGCCATGTGACCTGCGTAGGCCTCCGGGGTAAGATCGGCTTCGGTAAGCGCCGCCATGGCCGCTTCCGCGCTCATCAATCGTGAGTGGAGGTGATCCGCTCTTAGCAGTATGGCGCCCTCCCTGTCCTTCCGGGACAGGAGTCCTCCGGCCGTCACAAACCATCTCAATTCGTTGGCGAGTGTCGCCCTAGCATTGGAGGCCTTCGCCATCGCGTCAAGTCACAAACAAAAAATAGCAAAAGGTAAATAAAAAACAACAAAATCAAACAACTACACGAAGAACCGCGGTAGGTATGAGAATGGCACAAACCCGGAACGCACGGTACAAACCGCAAACAAATACAAAAAAGGTTACAAATATTCTTATACAAACAAACTAAGAAAAATCTAATAATTTTTACAAACAATTAATTATTTTTTTTACAAACGAACAAATAGAGGGTAGATAAACTACGCTCTGCTACCAGAAAATGTGCAGAGCAACTACGCTCTGCTGCCAGAAAATGTGGCAGAGAGAATCCGGACAAACGAAGCGGCGGGAAGAATTCTGTACCGGAACTTCACCGGGAAAAAACCACCGGTAAAATTAAGTACCGGGAAAAAATCTCCACGCGGCACCACGTTTGCCCGACTAAAACCTAACTAACTTAACGCAGTCTGCTACCACCGTAGCTTATGAAGGGAGCTACAGGGCCCTATATGATAACCTAACCTATAAAATTAACTACAATTGAACACTTACCAAATTAAATCTTCTTTCTTCTTCGGATCCAAACTTGAGTGTCTTCCCGGGAAGGGAAATTCCTAATCCCACCCTACCTAACCCTTGAGATCTCAATTCCCCAGGACAACTAAATAGATTTCTTCCCGTAGTTTCACTCGGGAACAGTCAGATGTGAACAGCCAGCCACGTTTCACCTCTCACAAGAAAAAGTCACAATAACAGAGTTTTTAACAAACACAAATTCAATAGTTATTTAACAAACAGGAGATTCACAATTATCACTCAAACTAAACAACAAGCAAAAGACGCGGGGCCCGCTCCGCTATTATTAAAATCAAAACCGATATCGCCCTGGACAATGCAATGGCGACGCCATTCACGCTAGCAGTGTGAAAACCCCGAACGCCCTCTGGCGGCAGCAATGCGAAACGCCTGCGTTTAGTTTTACCCAATATATTACAAACAACCGGGTGTGTTGTCTTTGGTTTCGGGTCTGGATTTGGCCGGCCCCTTTAGTTTTTTCATCCCGGCCCAGTGGACTTGCTCCTGGGCTCGGACGTATTGGGTTGGATTTTGTTGGGTACACAGAAGGCTCTGGGTTCGTCTTCACTGATGGCAGTGTCTACGATTTTTGGTTTTGCCCTGATGGGCCCTGTGTTTGATAATGGCACCGTGGAGGAGCCACCGGTCGTCGCATCTGCGTCCTTGGCCAAGACCATGCAAAGGTTTTGGGAGGTGGAGGAGCCACCTATGAGTTCCAGGATGGATCCGGAACACGCTGAGTGCGAAGCCCTTTTTCGATCGACCACGGAGAGGTTGCCCTCCGGTCGGTTTGTAACTAGGGTTACCTTTTGTTGCCTCTCGTCCTAGCCTAGTGTGCAAAGTAGGGCGCTTGCGGAGAAGTTCAGACTGCTGTCCATGGAGCGACGTATGCAGCGTGACCACGTACTTCGCGATAAATATATTGAATTTATGCGCGAGTACGAGGATTTGGGTCACATGTCTCAGGCTCGAGTTGATTGGAGCTCAACTGAGCATTATTTTTTGCCCCACCACGCGGTGGTGAAGGCCTCAACGGGCAAGTTGCGGACTGTCTTTGATGGGTCCGCACCCACTTCGAACGGAGTTTCGTTGAATCTGTGTTTGCATTCAGGTCCCAAATTGCATAGGGACATAATTGACATCATCTTGAACTTTAGAAGACATCAAGTGGTTTTTGGTGCGGACATCCGGATGATGTTCCGCCAGACAGTCATACATCCTGAGGACAGGCGATTCCAGTTGATACTGTGGCGTATGGAGCGCCCCTGAGGATCCTGTGATGGTGTATGAACTCAACACAAACACGTATGGTTTGAAATCTAGTCCCTATATCGCCATCAGATCATTGCTTGCAAATTGGCAGAGCGGCGCGGGAACGGGATCCGCTTTCCCAATGGGGCTTCCGTGCTGTCACGTGACTTGTATGTTGGGATGACGTGGTGCACCGGAGCCCAAAGTATTGAGGAGGCCCTCCTACTGCAGGGGATGAATTGATTGAAATATTGAAGACAGGTGGCTACGAGGCTACGTAAGTGGTTGTCTAATGAGCCTAAAGTTCTAGAAGGGATCCCGGAGGATCACCAACAGAACCCTCACCTGTTTGAGGATGTGGATGATCCCAACAGGATAGCGGTGCTGGGCATGCAGTACCAGCCGCTAACCGATATTTTTACATTCCAAGTGGACTTCGAAATACCAAAGGTCTGGACTAAGAGAACGGTGTTGTCCGTAATAGCCCGTATGTTTGATCCAAGCGGTTGGATCAGTCCAGTGATATTCTCTGCGAAGTGTCTTCTTCAGAGACTTTGGACTTTGGGCGTCTCGTGGGACGAGCCGCTGTTTGGCTCTCCATTGGATGATTGGCTCTCGAGTTGTTTTCATAGATTAAGGAAGTCAATCGGATTGCCTTGCCTCGTCGAATATTGCCACCCGGGAAATATCGAGCCAGCCTGCATGGCTTTTGTGACGCGTCGGAGCGAGGCTACGCCGCGTCAGTCTATATGCGGACAGTTGACGCCGATGGCCGGGTCAATGTCTCGCTTTTTGTCAGGGTTATGCAAGGTCGCCCCCATCAGGACTAGGCTGACTATTCCCAAGCTTGAGTTGAGTGGAGCTCACCTTCTCTCTAAATTGTTGCATCACGTTGCACGTGAGCTGGCGGCCACGGTCGAGATACGGGACATCTTCGCCTGGTCGGATAGCCAGGTCGCGCTTGCATGGTTGCGCGCGGCCCCACATACCTTGGAGGTTTTTGTGGGAAATCGGGTTTCCCAAATCCAGAATATCGGAATTGATATAACATGGAGACATGTGCCGGGAGAGCTTAACCCAGCGGACTGTGCCTCCCGAGGTTGTACGGCACCAGAATTGGTGTCACACCCGCTCTGGTGGGGTCCAGAGTGGCTGATGTGATCAGAAACTTCTTGGCCTGTCTGTCAGACAGATGTTACTTCTTTGAGTTTGACTGGGCTCCGTGTACATGCTGTAGTCGCTGAGACGACGTCGGAGCCGGATTGGCTACTTGCTCGGTATAGCAGCTTGGATAAGCTTCTGGGTGTTACCAGTTGGATTAAGCGTTTCATACATAATTGTAGAAACCCACAGGCAAAGCGGTTGGAGCCGATTGCAGGTGCAGAAGAGCGCCGGAGCGCATTGTTGCATTGGGTCCGTGTCGTGCAGACCGGACGGTTTGAGTCAGAGCTGCGTATTTTGCGCGACGGACGCGCTAAGTTGAAGGGCGCGGTCGCTCGTTTGAACCCGTACATCGACTCGGATGGGCTTCTTCGGGTTGGAGGCAGGCTCCGGAAGGCGGATCTTCCATATGAGACTCGCCATCCTCTGTTGTTGCCCAAGGGCGGACCCTTGGTGCAGCTTTTGGTGTCTGATCGACACATTCGTAACGCCCATGCTGGGTGCAATGCTTTGTTGGCTATTTTGCAACGCGAGTTTTGGATTTGGTCTGCCCGAAGAGCAATCCGTAGTGTCCTGTTTCGATGTATTGCATGTTATAGGTTGAAGGCATCCACGATGCAACCACAGATGGGTGATTTGCCCGCTGATCGAATCCGACCTTCGAGACCGTTTGACGGCGTTGGAACCGATTTTGCCGGTCCCTTTTCGATCAAGGCTTCTCCCTTTCGTAATGCCCGTATTGTGAAGGGTCATTTGTGTGTATTTGTTTGTTTGGCCACCAAGGCTGTCCATTTGGAGGCAGTATCGGCTCTGACTACGGAGGCCTTCGTCGCCGCGTTGGATCGCTTTGTTTCGCGTCGAGGTCTACCTTCCCTTATTAGGTCTGACAATGGCACAAACTATAAAGGAACTGTAAATTATCTTAAGGATGTTTCTGTGTTTATTGATAAAAATTGTACTAGTTTAAGTCAAATTGCTGCCCAAAGGGGAATAACCTGGAAGTTTAGTCTCCCAAGTTGCCTCCATTGGGGAGGGATTTTTGAAGCGGCTGTGAAATCCGCAAAGACCCACCTCCGCCGCATTATCGGAGAAACGGCTCTAACTTTTGAAGAGCTGGCCACAGTGTTTTGTAAAGTTGAGGCGGTCCTCAACTCTCGTCCTCTCTGTCCGCTATCTCCAGATCCAAATGACTTGGAAGCTCTCACTCCTGGTCATTTTTTGGTGGGAGGGCCGTTGAATGCCCTGCCCGAATACCCGTGGAAGGATGAACGCGTATATCGGTTGTCGCGTTTTCAAATGTTGCAGCAAATGAGCTAGGACTTTTGGCGTCGCTGGTCGCTTGAATATTTGCATTTGCTGCAGCAAAGAGTGAAGTGGACAGACAGGACTGAGCCTCCCAGGGAGGGTGATTTAGTATTGTTAAAAGAGGCAAATTTGCCCTCATTGCTTTGGCGACGAGTGCCCGTATATTACGTTTGATTCTTGGCGGAGATGGCACTCCGCGTGTGGCTGAGGTGTTGGTCGACGGTTCGATTTTAAGGAGAGGTGTGACCTCTCTCGCCCGCCTTCCCGTAGAGTAAGCTAGTGGTCTGCTTCTCAGACCGGGACGGGGGGATGTTTGTAATATATTGGGTAAAACTAAACGCAGGCGTTTCCTGTTATCGCCGCCAGGCGTTTTGGGGTTCTCACATTGCTAGCGTGAATGGCGTCGCGTGTGGTCCGCCATTGCATTGTCCCGGGCGATATCGGTTTGATTTTAATACGCGGAGCGGTCTCGCGTCTTTTGCTTGTTGTTTAGTTTGAGTGATAATTGTGAATTTCCTGTTTGTTAAATAACTATTGAATTTGTGTTTGTGAAAAACTCTGTTATTGTGACTTTTTCTTGTGAGAGGTGAAACGTGGCTGGCTGTTCACATCTGGCTGTTCCCGAGTGAAACTACGGGAAGAAATCTATTTAGTTGTCCTGGGGAATTGAGATCTCAAGGGTTAGGTAGGGTGATTAGGAATTCCCCCTTCCCGAAGACACTCAAGTTTGGATCCGAAGAGAAAGAAGATTTAATTTGGTAAGTGTTCAATTGTAGTTAATTTATAGGTTATGTTTGTAATATATTGGGTAAAACTAAACGCAGGCGTTTCGCATTGCTGCCGCCAGAGGGCGTTCGGGGTTTTCACACTGGTTAGCCGTGAATGGCCTGCGGACGTCCGCCATTGCATTGTCCAGGGCATATCGGTTTGATTTTAATACGCGGAGCGGTCTCGCGTCTTTTGCTTGTTGTTTAGTTTGAGTGATAATTGTGAATTTCCTGTTTGTTAAATAACTATTGAATTTGTGTTTGTGAAAAACTCTGTTATTGTGACTTTTTCTTGTGAGAGGTGAAACGTGGCTGGCTGTTCACATCTGGCTGTTCCCGAGTGAAACTACGGGAAGAAATCTATTTATTTGTCCTGGGGACTTGAGATCTCAAGGGTTAGGTAGGGTGATTAGGAATTCCCCCTTCCCGAAGACACTCAAGTTTGGATCCGAAGAGAAAGAAGATTTAATTTGGTAAGTGTTCAATTGTAGTTAATTTATAGGTTAGGTTATCATATAGGGCCCTGTAGCTCCCTTCATAAGCTACGGTGGTAGCAGACTGCGTTAAGTTAGTTAGGTTTTAGTCGGGCAAACGTGGTGCCGCGTGGAGATTTTTTCCCGGTACTTATTTTTACCGGTGGTTTTTTCCCGGTGAAGTTCCGGTACAGAATTCTTCCCGCCGCTTCGTTTGTCCGGATTCTCGCTGCCACATTTTCTGGCAGCAGAGCGTAGTTGCTCTGCACATTTTCTGGTAGCAGAGCGTAGTTTATCTACCCTCTATTTGTTCGTTTGTAAAAAATAATTAATTGTTTGTAAAAATTATTAGATTTTTCTTAGTTTGTTTGTATAAGAATATTTGTAACCTTTTTTGTATTTGTTTGCGGTTTGTACCGTGCGTTCCGGGTTTGTGCTATTCTCATACCTACCGCGGTTCTTCGTGTAGTTGCTTGATTTTGTTGTTTTTTATTTACCTTTTGTTATTTTTTGTTTGTGACTTGACGCGATGGCGAAGGCCTCCAATGCTAGGGCGACACTCGCCAACGAATTGAGATGGTTTGTGATTTGCTGAGGACTCCTGTCCCGGAAGGACAGGGAGGGCGCTACATTGCTAAGAGCGGATCACCTCCACTCACGATTGATTAGCGCGGAAGCTTAGCCATGGCGGCGCTTACTCGAAGCTGATCTTACCCCGGAGGCTCACGTAGGTCATATGGCGGACATGGACCAGATCCTGAGTCTGCACGATGATATCGCGGAGGCGGTGACCGCAATAAGGGCGAGACAGGCTGGCGGACCAGCCCCTCGCACACCTGTTAGACAGGAAGGACCAGCGGTTGCTGGTCGGCTCCCCACCCTTCAGCTGTCCCACTTTGGGGGTAGGATGGAGGAGAGGTAGCATATAAAAATATGTTTGAGTCCCTGGTCGTAGCACGACAGGATTTGTCGAAGGCCCAGAAGATGGCCTACCTCCTCTCCACTCTTGAGGATGAAGCGCGGTCGCTCATCCAGCACCTCCGGGTGGAGGACGACCAGTACGACACGGCTTGGGAGTTATTGAACTCCCGCTACCAAAACTTACGTTTGTTAGCGGATGCGCACGCCGCACAGTTGATGGCCCTGCCCAAGGTGGCCAACAGGGCACAGTTGCGCCTGCAGTTGCTCACGCCCGTTACAGTGGCCTGCACCGCGCTCCGCACACTCAGGCTGCCGGTGGACCAATGGTCCTTTTTGCTGGTGCACATTGTACTGGGCAAATTACCCAATGACATCCGCTCGCGATTTGAGCGCGAGAATGCGGAACGGGATAGCACCACCCTACCAACATTCACTGACTTGGTGAAGTTTTTGGAGTTTGAGGCACGGGCCGTTGAGAATACCATGACGGACTCAGCGCCATCCAGAGCGCCTGAACGTAGGCCCTTGGAACCCCTATGGCGGAGTGGCCCCAACAGGGACGGCAACCGCCACCGCGTGGAGCTGGTGTGCGGGTTGCACACACGGCAGCAGTCGCGGGGGACGCGGACTGCCTGCAATGTGGCCGGATGGGCCACAGCCGGCTGCAATGCAGGGACTGGCAGAGACTGCCAGTACAAGATCGGCGCCGCATGGCAAGGCGGCATGAACTTTGGCTTTTTATTGTTTGGGCGGTCACTTCAGCGTGCACGTGACCTGTCCCAGTGCCATACCAGGCAGTGCATGCCGTGGGCGGCACCACGCGATGCTTTGCATGAACCGCAACGGGGATGGCACCCGGTTGTTGAGGCAGGGGTCCCCTATGGGCGGGGGCGCTCCTGCGCGAAGCCCTCCACCATCGGACGGAGGACGCGGCTTCGCTCGTCGCACCCCCCCTCGGGAGGGGGGTCGCGTACCGGCGCGGGTCTTGGCGGACCGGGACCACGCGCCCCAAGGTCATGGCCAGTATGTAGCTGGCCAGGCCCCGGATAGGGCCCCCATGGGCGGGGGCTCCTAGATCGGACGTGAGAGTGGGGACACCCCCTCCACGCGGGTTACCAATACCCAACACATGCGAGCCGCAGTTAGGTTTTCTCCGCCGCCATGCACGAGTACCCCACGGCTGGAGTACCACCCGCCGTACCATATGTATATGGCCGGAGCCGCGGGTTATGCCCCCCTCAGATGGGGATGTGCACTCGCCCGCCATATTATCCGGGTCAGTGGCGCGCCCCTGGTTTTTGGAGAGAGTGTGGGAGCCCGTAACTAGCGCTTGCTCCTTGCTGGGACAGAGCCGCGGATTTGGTTCTGCTCCCTACCGCGGTGGTCCGCGTATGGGGGTCGTAGGTGGTGGAAGCCATTAAACTGAGAGCTCTGTTGGACTCAGGGGCTCAAAGCAGTTTGGTTACCACTCGAGTGGCACGCCAGTTAGGTTTAGTCGTGGAAGACTCGCCTGTGCCACTTCTTGGAGTTGGTGGCATGACAAGTGAAGTGTCTGACCGGGCCAGGTGACACTTGTCACCTTTTCTTCGCTGAAGTCCTCCACAATGAGGATCACGACTTCGGCTTATGGTAATGGATACCATTGCGGGTTGGCACCCCTCGACAGACATACCGCCGGGTGTGTTTGTCTTTGGTTTCGGAGTCTGGATTTGGCCTGACCCTTTGTCTTTCATCCCGGCTCCAGTGGACTTGCTCCTGGGCTCCGGACGTAATATTGGGTTGGATTTTGTTGGGTACACAGAGAGAGCTTCATGGGTTCGTCTTCACTGATGGCGGTGTCCTACCATGATCTTTGGTTTTGGCCCTGATGGGCCCTGTGTTTGATAATAGCACCGTGGAGGAGCCATCGGTCGTCGCATCTGCGTCCTTGGCCAAGACCATGCAAAGGTTTTGGGAGGTGGAGGAGCCACCTATGAGTTCCAGGATGGATCCGGAACACGCTGAGTGCGAAGCCCTTTTTCGATCGACCACGGAGAGGTTGCCCCTCCGGTCGGTTTGTAACTAGGTTACCTTTTGTTGCCTCTCGTCCTAGGCCTAGGGCAAGAGTAGGGGCGCTTGCGGAGGAAACGACTGCTGTCCATGGAGCGACGCATGCAGCGTGACCACGTACTTCGCGATAAATATATTGAATTTATGCGCGAGTACGAGGATTTGGGTCACATGTCTCCGGCTCGAGTTGATTGGAGCTCAACTGAGCCTTATTTTTTGCCCCACCACGCGGTGGTGAAGGCCTCAACGGGCAAGTTGCGGACTGTCTTTGATGGGTCCGCACCCACTTCGAACGGGGTTTCGTTGAATCTGTGTTTGCATTCAGGTCCCAAATTGCATAGGGACATAATTGACATCATCTTGAACTTTAGAAGACATCAAGTGGTTTTTGGTGCGGACATCCGGATGATGTTCCGCCAGACAGTCATACATCCTGAGGACAGGCGATTCCAGTTGATACTCTGGCGTGAGCGCCCTGAGGATCCTGTGACGGTGTATGAACTCAACACAAACACGTATGGTTTGAAATCTAGTCCCTATATCGCCATCAGATCATTGCTTGAATTGGCAGAGCGGGAACGGATCCGCTTTCCCCGTGGGGCTTCCGTGCTGTCACGTGACTTGTATGTTGATGACGTGTGCACCGGAGCCCAAAGTATTGAGGAGGCCCTCCTACTGCGGGATGAATTGATCGAAATATTGAAGACAGGTGGCTACGAGCTACGTAAGTGGTTGTCCAATGAGCCTAGAGTTCTAGAAGGGATCCCGGAGGATCACCAACAGAACCCTCACCTGTTTGAGGATGTGGATGATCCCAACAGGATAGCGGTGCTGGGCATGCAGTACCAGCCGCTAACCGATATTTTCACATTCCAAGTGGACTTGGAAATACCAAAAGGTCTGGACTAAGAGAACGGTGTTGTCCGTAATAGCTCGTATGTTTGATCCAAGCGGTTGGATCAGTCCAGTGATATTCTCTGCGAAGTGTCTTCTTCAGAGACTTTGGACTTTGGGCGTCTCGTGGGACGAGCCGCTGTTTGGCTCTCCATTGGATGATTGGCTCGAGTTGTTTTCATCGATTAAGGAAGTCAATCGGATTGCCTTGCCTCGTCGAATATTGCCACCCGGGAAATATCGAGCCAGCCTGCATGGCTTTTGTGACGCGTCGGAGCGAGGCTACGCCGCGTCAGTCTATATGCGGACAGTTGACGCCGATGGCCGGGTCAATGTCTCGCTTTTGTTAGGGAAGAGCAAGGTCGCCCCCATCAGGACTAGGCTGACTATTCCCAAGCTTGAGTTGAGTGGAGCTCACCTTCTCTCTAAATTGTTGCATCACGTTGCATGTGAGCTGGCGGCCACGGTCGAGATACGGGACATCTTCGCCTGGTCGGATAGCCAGGTCGCGCTTGCATGGTTGCGCGCGGCCCCACATACCTTGGAGGTTTTTGTGGAAATCGGGTTTCCCAAATCCAGAATATCGGAATTGATATAACATGGAGACATGTGCCGGGAGAGCTTAACCCAGCGGACTGTGCTTCCCGAGGTTGTACGGCACCAGAATTGGTGTCACACCCGCTCTGGTGGGGTCCAGAGTGGCTGATGGGATCAGAAACATCTTGGCCTGTCTGTCAGACAGATGTTACTTCTTTGAGTTTGACTGGGCTCCGTGTACATGCTGTAGTCGCTGAGACGACGTCGGAGCCGGATTGGCTACTTGCTCGGTATAGCAGCTTGGATAAGCTTCTGGGTGTTACCAGTTGGATTAAGCGTTTCATACATAATTGTAGAAACCCACAGGCAAAGCGGTTGGAGCCGATTGCAGGTGCAGAAGAGCGCCGGAGCGCATTGTTGCATTGGGTCCGTGTCGTGCAGACCGGACGGTTTGAGTCAGAGCTTCGTATTTTGCGCGACGGACGCGCTAAGTTGAAGGGCGCGGTCGCTCGTTTGAACCCGTACATCGACTCGGATGGGCTTCTTCGGGTTGGAGGCAGGCTCCGGAAGGCGGATCTTCCATATGAGACTCGCCATCCTCTGTTGTTGCCCAAGGGCGGACCCTTGGTGCAGCTTTTGGTGTCTGATCGACACATTCGTAACGCCCATGCTGGGTGCAATGCTTTGTTGGCTATTTTGCAACGCGAGTTTTGGATTTTGTCTGCCCGAAGAGCAATCCGTAGTGTCCTGTTTCGATGTATTGCATGTTATAGGTTGAAGGCATCCACGATGCAACCACAGATGGGTGATTTGCCCGCTGATCGAATCCGACCTTCGAGACCGTTTGACGGCGTTGGAACCGATTTTGCCGGTCCCTTTTCGATCAAGGCTTCTCCCTTTCGTAATGCCCGTATTGTGAAGGGCTATTTGTGTGTATTTGTTTGTTTGGCCACCAAGGCTGTCCATTTGGAGGTGGTATCGGCTCTGACTACGGAGGCCTTCGTCGCCGCGTTGGATCGCTTTGTTTCGCGTCGAGGTCTACCTTCCCTTATTAGGTCTGACAATGGCACAAACTATAAAGGAACTGTAAATTATCTTAAGGATGTTTCTGTGTTTATTGATAAAAATTGTACTAGTTTAAGTCAAATTGCTGCCCAAAGGGGAATAACCTGGAAGTTTAGTCCCCCAAGTTGCCCCCATTGGGGAGGGATTTTTGAAGCGGCTGTGAAATCCGCAAAGACCCACCTCCGCCGCATTATCGGAGAAACGGCTCTAACTTTTGAAGAGCTGGCCACAGTGTTTTGTAAAGTTGAGGCGGTCCTCAACTCTCGTCCTCTCTGTCCGCTATCTCCAGATCCAAATGACTTGGAAGCTCTCACCCCTGGTCATTTTTTGGTGGGAGGAGCCGTTGAATGCCCTGCCCGAATACCCGTGGAAGGATGAACGCGTATATCGGTTGTCGCGTTTTCAAATGTTGCAGCAAATGAGCCAGGACTTTTGGCGTCGCTGGTCGCTTGAATATTTGCATTTGCTGCAGCAAAGAGTGAAGTGGACAGACAGGACTGAGCCTCCCAGGGAGGGTGATTTAGTATTGTTAAAAGAGGCAAATTTGCCCTCATTGCTTTGGCGACGAGCTCGCATATTACGTTTGATTCTTGGCGGAGATGGCACTCCGCGTGTGGCTGAGGTGTTGGTCGACGGTTCGATTTTAAGGAGAGGTGTGACCTCTCTCGCCCGCCTTCCCGTAGAGTAAGCTAGCGGTCTGCTTCTCAGACCGGGACGGGGGATGTTTGTAATATATTGGGTAAAACTAAACGCAGGCGTTTCCTGTTATCGCCGCCAGGCGTTTGGGGTTCTCATTGCTCGTGCGAATGGCTCGCGGACGGTCGCCATTGTCCCATGCGATATCGGTTTGATTTTTAATACGCGAGAGGTCCCGCGTTCTTTGATTGCTAATTATCTTGAGTTGTATTTGTGAATTTCCTGTTTGTTAAATAACTATTGAACTTTGTGTATGTGTACCCGTCATTGTGACTTTCTCCTGTGGGATGTGACGCGTGGCTGCTCGCTCACATCTACCTGTTGCCGAGCCGATTTCGGGAAGAAATCTATTTATTTGTCCTGGGGAATTGAGATCTCATGGGTTAGGTAGGGTGATGAGGAATTCCCCCTTCCCGAAGACACTCAAGTTTGGATCCGAAGAGAAAGAAGATTTAGCTTGGTAAGTGGTTTTCCATTGTAATTAATTTATAGGTTAGGTTATTATATAGGGCCCTGTAGCTCCCTTCATAAGCTACGGTGGTAGCAGACTGCTTTAAGTTAGTTAGGTTTTAGTCGGGCAAACGTGGTGCCGCGTGGAGATTTTTTCCCGGTACTTATTTTTACCGGTGGTTTTTTCCCGGTGAAGTTCCGGTACAGAGTTCTTCCCGCCGCTTCGTTTGTCCGGATTCGCTCTGCGCACATTTTCTGGCAGCAGAGCGTAGTTGCTCTGCACAGTTGAAATGTCAGAATTTTTCTTCTTCGATTAAATATGTATATTTATACGAGTATGTTTTTCAGATACAAGCGCGCCAAATACCTGTCAGAAGCTGTTCCGTAACCACGCGAGGTCCCGCCTTCGAAGCTGATCTCGCACTACGTTGAGGTTGCCATCCAGAGTAAAGGTCAGTATATTTAGGATGGTCATAGGCGCCGCAAGGCCTAATTATACTTCAATCATTGAATTATAAATAAATATGGAAGTGTAATTCTCATACAACGAACGCTCAAATCTTGGTTCCATTTGCACAAACCGTGTACTTAAATACAACAAGACACTCACATTCTCATAGAAAAAGCTAGTACACGATTGGGCGCGTCAAGGTCACGGGGCGGGGTCAACACACCGCGGCAGCCGGCTACGCTCAAACAAACGGCCAGCCGCTTGGCGTTTGAAGTCTCGGCCTGGGGGTAATATAGAAATTTTCACGTAGTCTCGGCAAGGAAAAGCTTCAACTGTTCTTCATATCTGTGTGATTTCTACGCTTACGACACGATGGCCTATTTTTTTCATTAAACTTGCGAAGATTACTCGATGATACGTACAATTGACACTATGCGTTTGGTACAAGTACAACCGTTGAACGCGCTGCGCCACGTGAACTGAGGCGAAGTGAGGTGTCTTGCACACGCCCCGCCCGCCGAGGTTCCTATTTCGTGGAACCATTTTTTTGGCGTTGATGTAGAGTTCTACATGGTATATTGGTTCGTTGACTTCAATATTACATCCCCGAGATTTAATACCATGTAGTAACGTGTTTTTCCTCGTACTACCGTTCACACAATTTAAAGCAAAATATAATATTATATAGTTAGGATATCCTAACTAATATTATAAATGGGAAAAGTGAGTTTCCCATTATAATATTTATTTGCCTCTTCACGCTTTATCTACCAAACCGATCTTCCTGAAATTTCTCATACACATAGTTAGAAGTACGAAGGACATAGGGTACTTTTTAATTCGGAAAAGCATTGCTCCCGTGGGAAATTCACGCGGGCGAAGTAACTGAGCAAAAGCTAGTACTATGTAAGTAGTATATTCATATTCCTATTTTTTCATTACAATTAATAATTTGTGATCGCAAATTGTTAATCAGATAGGCAAAAGTGGACGTCAATGTCGCATATCATCAAATGAAATGTTGAAAATCAAGTTGAAAATTTAACACTGTTTGACTTAAATTAATTCTGTTTTTCTCTTTCATGGTATGGAACCTAAAAAGGAATAATGGTAATATTTTTACAGGGCCTATCACCTTCGATCGCCGTCCATCTCTACGCGTGGTACGAGGGTGGATGCTTGACTCAAGCTGCACTAGTCTTGGCAGTATTGGCACTTCTTGCAGTAATCGCAAGGAAGTTATTCTCGCTGTGCTCGCCGGTGAAGAGGAAAGAGAAATTGAGGAATTCTTATTATTTTAGTCATTGTAAATAAAATATATTTTTGATTTCAATTTATTAAAATTTTTATGTGAGTACCTACCTAATTTATTTTGACTGATTTGAAGCCGTAAACCCATTAACATTCATTACCCATTAACTTAGCTACTTGATACGTCACTTACAGCTAAAGAAAAAAATACAATACGCGAAAAGAAGAGGCCATTTAAGCATGTGTGGCGTAAAATCGCTTACGGCTATGTGTGGGTGAGCTAGACATGTTTACAGCTGAGCCAGTTTTGTGAACTGAGCACTAAATACCGCGAAATTTGATATTTCTCACAAGTTGAAGAATAGTCTCTCCCCTTGAGAATCAAGGACTTCGGCGCGAGTCTGTGTTTCTCCATGGTCTCTCAAAAAAGACATGAGGCACCGATCATACTGCATAGAGACTCAATGACAAAAAGAAAAAAATCCAGTAACTATGCATGAGAGGGTCAATGAAATAAAGGTAGAATTTGGTATAAAAAATAGATTTCCCAGTAGTAATTACGGTCCCACAACACAGACATATAATAATAGTAAGCAGACTGAACATGTCATTTGAAATTGCATGGCAAAAAACACACACTAAGATTATTATTCACACAACGACAGAATACAGGGTCGGATCTAAGATAATTAATTATATTCAGTACGGTGTAACGGAAACGAAAATTTTGAGACGCTGAATCTTGTACCGTGCGCAGTGCGGACGGATCTGCATCAGCTTTTTACAATGGGAAATTCTATCCCTTTTGGAAAAAAATACTAGTCATTAAATAAATAAAATTTATTTTAAATTATTTAAAATCACGTGCAATGAAGCTGTTACAATGATGTTAATGGTTGCTGGCGTCCATTCACTGTCCTGGTACTCGTAGTACGTAAGAGAAATACTCCCCATAACAGTTCTCTTTCTTGAGGTATTATTTTCTGGCATATTTTCCTTGTCCTGAAATAAAATTCACTGTCAGTATTTTACAAAATGTGCATTTTAATCTTCAAGAAAGAATTCTTGAATTTTTTATACGTGCATTGCAGCTACATCCAATTCTGCAGTCAGAATTTCTCATACTAATTGATTAAAAGTGATTGCACTTAAGACCTTATGATTATGTGTTGTTTCTTAAATTCTAATGTGTCTAATGTCGACTGACTACGATGTTTTCGTATAGTTCTAAAGAGACGGGATTCCCATATAAAAGTGTCCGGCTTACTAATGTCAAAACGGAGGTACTACTGATAGTGATGCACTTATGCGAGGAACAGCAGGTATGAATAAGATGGAAATAATCGGCCATCAAAACGCTACCCCGTTTCATAAATAAGTTTTTCCTTTGAAGTTGCGACCACATTCGTATGAAGCAGCAATAAAATGAATATTTGACGGTGAATGAAAAACAGACAGATATTTATTACCGTTTTAGTTGCAAACTGTGATGAAGATAAATTCACTTATTTTCTAGTGATACCTATTTATTTGTGGAGTATACCACCTTTTTTTTTTTTTTTTTTTTTTTTTTTTTTTTTTTTTTTGATTCGCAGGGGGCCAGGGCCTTTACACACAGAGTGTGGGACTCCTGGGCCGCTAGTCGGCCCAGACTACCCACTAAAACCCCCTGCGGATGCCATCGGCTTCGCGCTTTACAGGGAGGCGCCTCCGGATCTATCTAACACAAGGCGCCTCAGCGACTGGCCGGTCTCTGTTATCGGAGACCGGACTCACCATTTTCAGGGGCACCTTCCGACACCTGGAAGACCCCTGCCGCCGGGTGGGACAACCAGTCCCACACTCTACGGCGCTTGCAGGCGCGCAAGGTAGCGCCTGCGTCGCACACCCCTCCGCCGTCTTCTAATCGGGTCCGCAAGGGAGTGGTCCTCGCGGTCCCTTTCTTCGGCCTCCCTCTGCGACATAACAGTCTCACAGAAGGAGGCCATTGCCTCCCAGGCCCTGTCGCTCTCGAGCATCGCCTTGACGACACTCGGGAGCGACAGGTCCACTCCGCCCAGTGCAGCCGCCAGATCGTGGCGCTGCCCGCTCCATCTGGGACACTGCTCGAGAACATGCTGAGCAGTGTCCTGAGCATCGCCACAATCGTGGCAGACTGGCTCGGCCTCCCTCTGGGCCACGCGGTGCAGGTACCCACCGAAGCAACCGTGCCCGGTGAGCACCTGCGTCATGCGGAAGGTGAGAGGCTTGCGCCGCCTCAACATCCATCTCTCCAGGACCTGACGCAGAGCTTCCACTGTGCGCACACCGTACTCGGCCTGCGCCAGGTCCGCCTCCCACCTCCGCATGAGTTCCGCTTGCCCTCGCAAGCGGACCCGCCAGACCATCTCCGGCGAAGGGCGCTCGCCGATTTCTTTCCGGCTTGCCACGAAGTGGTACACCTCGGCGAGCACCTCCGCCACCAACTCCCACGGCGGGTCGCCCGCGAGGGCTGTGGCCGCAGAAAACGCCACTGTACGGTACCCCCGTATCACCCTCACCGCAATCGTCTTTTGCGCCTGCCGCAGCAGACGCTTATTATCCGCGGTGAGGGCGTCCACACAAATGGGGGCACCGTACATCGCCATACTCCGGCATACGCCAGAGTACAGCCGCCTCACGGCGTCGCTGGGCCCACCCAGATTGGGCAGGAGTCGGCCCAGCGACGCAGCCGCCTTGACGATCCTCGGCCCCAACTCGCGAAAGTGGGGGCGGAAGGACCATCTTCCGTCGAGGATGAGTCCCAGATATTTCATCTGGGTACTCACCCTCAACTCTTCTTGACCCACCTGGAGGCGTGCCCCTGAGGGGGTCCTCTCGTTCGGGCCCCGCGGAAGAGGAGGACTTCGGTCTTGTCCAAGCGGACCCGAAGCCCTAACCCCTCTATGCGGCCAACCAAAAGGGCGAGACCCGTTTCGGCCAGCCGCGCCGCCTCGCCGAAATTCGCACCCCGGGACGTGAAGAGAGTGTCATCCGCATAGCAGATGACACCCGTCCCGGGGGGAAGCCAGCACCGCAGTACCCAGTCGTAGGCGATGTCCCACAGGATAGGGCCAAGAATCGACCCCTGTGGGACACCGCACTCGACGCTCCGCCGAACCATTCGACCCCCCATATCCTCGTATAGGACGACGCGTTCCTCCAGGTACGCCCCCAACAGCTCCCGCAGGTACGGGGAGCACCTCGAAATACCGAAGTGCCTCCCGTATTACACTGTGCGGGATGCTGTTGAAGGCGTTGGCGATGTCTAGTGACGTCGCCAGGGTCACCTCGCCTTCCCGATCCGCCTCCTCTGTCACCGACCGCAGACGCCTGAGGGCATCGACGGTGGACCTCTCGGCGGAACCCGTACTGCACGTCAGAGAGACGCGGTCCCGGGCCTTCCTCCACATGCTGAACGAGGCGAGAGGCCACGATACTCTCCAGGGCCTTGCCGGCCTCGCTCAGCAGGACCAGAGGTCGCACCGCCGAGGCCGAGTCCAGGGGCCGGCTCCCCTTCGGAATGAGGCAGAGTCGGCCCTCCTTCCACAGTTTCGGGAACTGCCCCTCTCGCAGACAGCGGTTGAGCAGCTCCCGAAAGCCCTCCCCCGAGGTGCACGAGAATCAGCGCAAGCACCTTCCCGTGCACCCCGTCCGGACCCGGTGCCCTCTTCTTCGTCCGGAGGCGGTCGAGCACCGCCTCCATTTCGACGTCGGTGACGGGAGGCGGATCAGCCTCCACCCGCTCCTCCTCCGCTTCGCCAGGCGGCTGTCGGGCCATCCTTGGAGGAGAAAACCCCCGAGGATTGCCGGGGAATGAGGCCCCCGACAATCTCCTCCAGCAGAGCCGGCTGGAGGGTCTCCGTTAATGGGGCCGTCTGTGGGCGCATCTTGTTTCGCGCCCACTTGTACGGTCGGCCCCACGGATCCCTTTCGATACCCTCCACCAGCTCCTCGAGGGCTTCCTCCTTGGCCCGACTGATGGCCAGCTGTAGCTCCATTCGTTTTTCCACATACACCGCATACAGCTGGTCATCCCTCCCCTCGTCCCGGGGGCTGCGCCGCCTGCTTCGACCGTAGGCCCTTCGGGCCGCGTCGCAGGCGACGCGAAGGGCGGCAATCTCAGCCGACCACCAGTATACCGCCCGCCTGGGGGCGCACGACCTACGCTAGGCATGGCCGCCCGGCATACCGCTGTGAAAGCGTCGCCGAGACGGTCAGCCGCTTCGTCCACCCCATTCCAGCCAAAGGCGGGAGGCTCCAGCGGCCGACGATGGCCGCCTCTTCCGCCAGCTCCCGGTCAAGTCGCGTGAGGGCCCAGCGCGGGAACCGGCTGCGCACCGGGACGGCGACGCCGCCTGGCTTTGGGGGCGGCAGACACCTCGAACCGAATATACCGGTGGTCCGAAAGTGTCTCCACCCCGCTTCCACCCTCCAGTTCATGACGCATCGCGCAGCGGCAGGGTGGCGAACGTCAAGTCCACCACCGAACCACCTGTCCGCCGCACACACGTCTGGACTGTCCCCCTATTCAGGAGGGACAGTCCCGCGGCCAACGCCCACTCTTCAACCTTTCGCCCCTTGGGCTCAGTGGCCAGGTTCCCCCACGCCGTTGATTTGGCGTTGAAGTCACCGGCCACCAAGACTTTTAGGGGCGCCAGCCGCCTCACCTCCGGCCCCAGTGCGTCCAGAAACTGCACCAGGGCCGGCAGATCCGGTTCGGGGAGAAGTAAACGCCGATTATAGCGTACTCTCCCCGAACCGCCACCACAAAGCCGTTCCCTCTCCTCTCAATCGTGAGAGGAGGGGCGGCGCCAGACCTAGCCACGATGGCCACGGTGCCGTCTAGATCCCCGGCCCAATGGGGCAGGGGAGGGGACCGCGTACGGCTCGAGACCACCGCGACGTCCACATCCCACTGCGCCATGGATTGCAGGAGCAGATCCTGCGACCCGGCGCAGTGGTTGAGGTTGGCCTGTATGAAGGAGACCCCCATCACTCCTCCATTTGGCCGTCTGGCGCCGCCTCTCGTCTGTCCTCACGAGGAGGAGGGGACGGCCCTTTCCCTCGGGTTGGCGGGGGTTACATGACTTACCCCCATGACATGGTTGGCCGGCTTACCGGCGTCGCGGCATACCACGCAGCGGGGCTCTGCTGCGCAGGAGGCTGACAAGTGTCCCTCCTCCCCGCACCTGTAGCAGAGCCGGCTGCGGTCCGCCTCCGATGGGCACAGCGCGGCTGTGTGGCCCTTCCCCATGCACTTGTAACAGTGCATGGGGCGCGCCTCCAGCAGCCGGAGCTGCGCGCGGCCCCATCCACCCTGAGGCTGCCCGCCTCAGCCAACTTTGGCTGCTGTCACCGGGCAGCGCATCAGGACAGAGCCAGAGCCCCGCCAGTCTGGGCGGATTTCACCCACCCAGACCTGGTCCACCGCGCAGCTCCCGGCTTGCGCGACCGCAGCCTTTACCCGCTGCACTGTGGCCGCATCGTTAAGGCCCGTCACGCGGAAGTCCGCGGTTTTGACGGGCCTGGTGACGTCCGCGACACCGGACAGGGCCACCGTCAAGGCCGACGCAAGCACGTCAGCCTTCTCTGAATTAGAGGAGCCGAGCACCTCTATTAGCCTCGCTCCGGTCGCACTCGGGCGGATCCGTAGCGAGCTGATGCCCAGCTCCTCCAGGTCGACATCTTGCTCGGCCTTGAGGAGGGCGGAGCCGTAGGTGGCCCCGTTCTGCGCTGCCTGCGGCTGCAACTTTATGATCACAGCCGAGGAGCTCGGGACCGACAGCTTGGCCGCCCTCGCCGACGCCGTCTTGGGGGGCGCCCTCGGCACCGCAGCGGGGGCGCCCGTAGGTGCCGCCGCTGGCTTGGGCTGGGTCTTCTTCCCCACGCCCTTCCCCTTCCCTTTCCCCTTCCCCCGAACCTCCACCCAGGGCAGCTCCGGGAATTCCTCGACCGGAGCTGCCGAGGTTGGAGCCGCCGAGGTCGGAGCTGTGGAGGTCGAAGGCCCGAAAGGCCCCACTCCGTCTCCTTCTGGGCGCCCCTACGGGGGCCTGCTTCTTTGGGGCCGGGCGTGCTGGAGCCCGGACCTCCATCTCCTCCACCGCCGCCGGCCGCTCAGGCCGCAGCCTCGGGCTCTGGCCGGAGGCCTCCTCAATGGCCGCTCTCGCGGCCCTCGCCACCTCCGAGTTGTCGCCCGCCAAAGGTGGGCGCGTAGCCCTCCGAGGTAGGCGAGCCTCCAACTTCTCCTCGATCATCCGGCCCACGGAGAGCCTCCAGCCTCTGTAACATCTCCTCATATGAGGGGGTGGCAGCAGTGTGCCTCCCCGAGACCTCGCGTCGGGCCTCCTCGAACCCCCGGCGGAGCGCAGCGACCTCTGCCCTCATGTTGGCCACCTCTCTTTGGAGGCGGCCATTGTCAGCTCTGAGGCGCCGGACCTCGTCCGACTCGCTGCGCGCCACCAGGGTGTCCACAATGTCCCGGATATCCGAGGAGGCCCGCATGATCTTCGCACTGTAGCCCCCTTGAGGGCAGTCGTCTTTCCCACGAGGCTGGTGATAATCCCCAGCCTCTCCACCGCGGTGCTCATGAGGCCATCGGCGCCCATGGCACCGAAGTCCCACACCTCAATGGGGGCCATGACAGACCCCTCCTCCTCGTCCCCACTCGGGGGTCCTCCCCTTTCCGGAAGGCCCGGGCATCCAGGGTGGCCGAGAAAGAGGCCTCAGCATCCTCCTCCCGGCTCCTTCTGACTTCCAGCCCGGGCCCTAGTCTGGGACGAGGCACCCCGAGCTTTCCCTCCTTTTTGGCCACCGCCTTTGGCTGTGGCGCGCCAGCCTCGGTGTCGGAGCCGCTCGCCACCTCTGAGTAGAGGCGTTTGCTTCCCAGCACCGACTCCGACAACGAGGTGATGGAGCCCATGCTACCCAGCAGGCTCCCCAGCCTCCCTTGGCCCACCGCCACACTCACATCGGTAGCCTCCCCCTCCGTCACCTCTCCGCTGTGATCGGATCTGGATCTCTCCAGATCCGACCCTTTCCTTCCCCATCCGAAATATTACCCCCCTGATTTTTCCCTCCCCTCCCCAATGGTTGGCCCTGAGAAGGGCCTTTTGGGTGGCCCTGAGAAGGGCCTTTCTTTCGGAAGCGCCCGGAGGCGTCCCGCGTATTGTAGCGCTCAGACATCGTCTCAATTAGCAGTTGTTGCTCCGACAGCAAAGTGCTCATCAGCCGCCGGCCTGCCACTCCGTTACGGTGGTCAGGACGCGACGTTGCCCGGGGGACGCGACGTGGACGCTAGCACTTTGGGGGGGTCCCCCCGACTAACCTAACCTAACCTATACGCAGTCTGCTACCACTGTAGTTTACAACGGGAACTACAGAACCCTGTATATTAAACCTAACTTAATAGCTACAACCACCCACAAACCCAAGGGTCACTTACCAAACTTAATCTTCTGCTCTTCGGATCCAATCTTGAGTGTCTTCGGAAGAGGAGGGGGTTGTTCCCTAAATCACCCAACCTACCCCATGAGATCTCAATCCCCAGAAAAAATACCTGATCCGTCTAGCAGTTCCACTCGGCAACAGATTTCGGCGTCCCCAGGCAGCCACGTTTCGCATCTCACAAGAAACAGTCAAAGTAAAAGGTATCACAAACACAAATGTTCAATAGTTATTTAACAAACAGGAAATTCACAAATATAACTCAAACTAGTTAACAAGCAAAAGACGCGAGACCTCTCCGCGTATTAAAATCAAACCGATATGTCAGGACAAATGGCGGCCGTCCGCCATGCCATTCACGCGAGCAATTTCATGCGGCGCGGCCTCCCCGCGCGATGTCCAAACAATACTGAATTCAAAATGGTCGCTCGCGACTGCCGACGCCGGCCGAGCGGGCGACGACGCTACTAATATGAAACTACCGCACGCGCTAGAATATTACGGCGGCGAACGGACAAAACAACATAGATTTTATTACAAATATCCCCCCGTCCCGGTCTGAGAAGCAGACCGCTAGCTTACTCTACGGGAAGGCGGGCGAGAGAGGTCACAGCTCTCCTCAAAATCGAACCGTCGACCAACACCTCAGCCACACGCGGAGTGCCATCTCCGCCAAGAATCAAACGTAATATGCGAGCTCGTCGCCAAAGCAATGAGGGCAAATTTGCCTCTTTTAACAACACTAAATCACCCTCCCTGGGAGGCTCAGTCCTGTCTGTCCACTTCACTCTTTGCTGCAGCAAATGCAAATATTCAAGCGACCAGCGACGCCAAAAGTCCTGGCTCATTTGCTGCAACATTTGAAAACGCGACAACCGATATACGCGTTCATCCTTCCACTGGTATTCGGGCAGGGCATTCAACGGCCCTCCCACCAAAAAATGACCAGGGGTGAGAGCTTCCAAGTCATTTGGATCTGGAGATAGCGGACAGAGAGGACGAGAGTTGAGGACCGCCTCAACTTTACAAAACACTGTGGCCAGCTCTTCAAAAGTTAGAGCCGTTTCTCCGATACTGCGGCGGAGGTGGGTCTTTGCGGATTTCACAGCCGCTTCAAAAATCCCTCCCCAATGGGGGCAACTTGGGGGACTAAACTTCCAGGTTATTCCCCTTTGAGCAGCAATTTGACTTAAACTAGTACAATTCTTATCAATAAACACAGAAACATCCTTAAGATAATTTACAGTTCCCTTATAGTTTGTGCCATTATCAGACCTAATAAGGGAAGGTAGACCTCGACGCGAAACAAAGCGATCCAACGCGGCGACGAAGGCCTCCGTAGTCAGAGCCGACACCACCTCCAAATGGACAGCCTTGGTGGCCAAACAAACAAATACACACAAATAGCCCTTCACAATACGGGCATTACGAAAGGAGAAGCCTTGATCGAAAAGGGACCGGCAAAATCGGTTCCAACGCCGTCAAACGGTCTCGAAGGTCGGATTCGATCAGCGGGCAAATCACCCATCTGTGGTTGCATCGTGGATGCCTTCAACCTATAACATGCAATACATCGAAACAGGACACTACGGATTGCTCTTCGGGCAGACAAAATCCAAAACTCGCGTTGCAAAATAGCCAACAAAGCATTGCACCCAGCATGGGCGTTACGAATGTGTCGATCAGACACCAAAAGCTGCACCAAGGGTCCGCCCTTGGGCAACAACAGAGGATGGCGAGTCTCATATGGAAGATCCGCCTTCCGGAGCCTGCCTCCAACCCGAAGAAGCCCATCCGAGTCGATGTACGGGTTCAAACGAGCGACCGCGCCCTTCAACTTAGCGCGTCCGTTGCGCAAAATCTGAAGCTCTGACTCAAACCGTCCGGTCTGCACGACACGGACCCAATGCAACAATGCGCTCCGGCGCTCTTCTGCACCTGCAATCGGCTCCAACCGCTTTGCCTGTGGGTTTCTACAATTATGTATGAAACGCTTAATCCAACTGGTAACACCCAGAAGCTTATCCAAACTGCTATACCGAGCAAGTAGCCAATCCGGCTCCGACGTCGTCTCAGCGATTACAGCATGTACACGGAGCCCAGTCAAACTCAAAGAAGTAACATCTGTCTGACAGACAGGCCAAGATGTTTCTGATCCCATCAACCACTCTGGACCCCACCAGAGCGGGTGTGACACCAATTCTGGTGCCGTACAACCTCGGGAAGCACAGTCCGCTGGGTTAAGCTCTCCCGGCACATGTCTCCATGTTATATCAATTCCGATATTCTGGATTTGGGAAACCCGATTTCCCACAAAAACCTCAAAGGTATGTGGGGCCGCGCGCAACCATGCAAGCGCGACCTGGCTATCCGACCAGGCGAAGATGTCCCGTATCTCGACCGTGGCCGCCAGCTCACATGCAACGTGATGCAACAATTTAGAGAGAGAAGGTGAGCTCCACTCAACTCAAGCTTGGGAATAGTCAGCCTAGTCCTGATGGGGGCGACCTTGCTCTTCCCTAACAAAAGCGAGACATTGACCCGGCCATCGGCGTCAACTGTCCGGGAACCCATCACTTAATCGCAATTTACTTCAACGATTTTCATGTCCCATAAAACCATTCGCAGATATTTTAATACAATATGTAACAAATCCTTAAATCTGTTTACATCGAAATTTCATTTACACGATTATTCATTACGTACAAACACACTCTATCGTTATTTCTTTTCATATTTTATGTATTTCATCGAAATAATGAAACATCAAAGTTTTGTTACCCATAATTTTATTTCCACGTAAGTTTCAGTTTGCAATATATTTGAAACATCAAATATTATATTATTATGTTACCCTATATAGATAGATTAATCTGGTAGTATTGTATTGATCAACAGTTTTATAGCTAGTCCATTAATTATAAATGGATCACAAATCCGACTCAGAGCACCCCGACTCCCACGTGGCTCAACTTTGTCATATACTAGAGTGTTATTCCTTCGCGCGGAACCAGAAGGCTCGCGAAGAAGGTCCTGAAAAATGAGGGCACGAGGCCGAAGCGAAGCGAGAAGGGGAAGGTGGCGAGCGAAGCGGGCCGGCGACCTCTCGAGCGGAGCGAGGGTTAAGTGCCCGAATGAATCGAAGGGCCGACGGAGCGAGTCTTCTGGTGGAGCCACCCAAAAATACTTGCTTGCTGCATGCTTGCATGCTTGCTGCATGCCTTGTGCAGAACAACTACGCTCTGCTGCCAGAAAATGTGCGCAGAGAATCCGGACAAACGAAGCGCCGTGAACCTCTTCACCGAAAAAGACCAGATTTTAAGTGGAGACCTATAGGTCCCCAAAAAAGCCCGATGATACCCGACGGTAAAGATTATATACGGCACTGCGTCTGTCCGACTAGAGCCTAAAACCTAACCTATACGCAGTCTGCTACCACTATAGCTTATAAAGGGAGCTATAGGGCCCTATATAATAACCTTACTTAATAACTACAACCACCCACAAACCCAAGGGTCACTTACCAAACTTAATCTTCTGCTCTTCGGATCCAATCTTGAGTGTCTTCGGAAAGGGGGAATGCGGTCCCTAAACACCAAACCTACCCCGAGATCTCAATTCCCCAGAACAAACAAATAGATTTCTTCCCGAAGTTGGCTCGGCAACAGATGTCGGCGTCCCCAGGCAGCCACGTTTCGCATCTCACAAGAAACAGTCACAATAACAGGGTTTTTCACCAACACGAACGTTCAATAGTTATTTAACAAAAGGAAGCTCACAATTATAACTCAAATCAGTTATTACAAACAAAATTAACGCCACGCCGCGCGACTTCAAAATGCAACAACCCAAGATGGTGGCTATATCACCGCGATATTTCCTGCGACACGGCCTCGTGTGCGCGCGTTCAAAGGACCACTGAATGTCGACGGCCGGAAGCCGTCTGCGCAATGTTGCCAGGAGGCAAACGCAATGGCTATACGTAAAGCCAGCTATACACGGCGCTGCTACCATGCGACAGTGCACAGAGTTTATAAGCATCAACAATTTTTATTACAAACATCCCCCCGTCCCGGTCTGAGAAGCAGACCGCTAGCTTACTCTACGGGAAGGCGGGCGAGAGAGGTCACAGCTCTCCTTAAAATCGAACCGTCGACCAACACCTCAGCCACACGCGGAGTGCCATCTCCGCCAAGAATCAAACGTAATATGCGAGCTCGTCGCCAAAGCAATGAGGGCAAATTTGCCTCTTTTAACAATACTAAATCACCCTCCCTGGGAGAGCTCAGTCCTGTCTGTCCACTTCACTCTTTGCTGCAGCAAATGCAAATATTCAAGCGACCAGCGACGCCAAAAGTCCTGGCTCATTTGCTGCAACATTTGAAAACGCGACAACCGATATACGCGTTCATCCTTCCACGGGTATTCGGGCAGGGCATTCAACGGCCCTCCCACCAAAAAATGACCAGGGGTGAGAGCTTCCCAGTCATTTGGATCTGGAGATAGCGGACAGAGAGGACGAGAGTTGAGGCCCGCCTCAACTTTACAAAACACTGTGGCCAGCTCTTCAAAAGTTAGAGCCGTTTCTCCGATAATGCGGCGGAGGTGGGTCTTTGCGGATTTCACAGCCGCTTCAAAAATCCCTCCCCAATGGGGGCAACTTGGGGGACTAAACTTCCAGGTTATTCCCCTTTGGGCAGCAATTTGACTTAACCTAGTACAATTTTTATCAATAAACACAGAAACATCCTTAAGATAATTTACAGTTCCCTTATAGTTTGTGCCATTATCAGATCTAATAAGGGAAGGTAGACCTCGACGCGAAACAAAGCGATCCAACGCGGCGACGAAGGCCTCCGTAGTCAGAGCCGATACCACCTCCAAATGGACAGCCTTGGTGGCCAAACAAACAAATACACACAAATAGCCCTTCACAATACGGGCATTACGAAAGGGAGAAGCCTTGATCGAAAAGGGACCGGCAAAATCGGTTCCAACGCCGTCAAACGGCCTCGAAGGTCGGATTCGATCAGCGGGCAAATCACCCATCTGTGGTTGCATCGTGGATGCCTTCAACCTATAACATGCAATACATCGAAACAGGACACTACGGATTGCTCTTCGGGCAGACAAAATCCAAAACTCGCGTTGCAAAATAGCCAACAAAGCATTGCACCCAGCATGGGCCGTTACGAATGTGTCGATCAGACACCAAAAGCTGCACCAAGGGTCCGCCCTTGGGCAACAACAGAGGATGGCGAGTCTCATATGGAAGATCCGCCTTCCGGAGCCTGCCTCAACCCGAAGAAGCCCATCCGAGTCGATGTACGGGTTCAAACGAGCGACCGCGCCCTTCAACTTAGCGCGTCCGTCGCGCAAGATACGAAAGCTCTGACTCAAACCGTCCGGTCTGCACGACACGGACCCAATGCAACAATGCGCTCCGGCGCTCTTCTGCACCTGCAATCGGCTCCAACCGCTTTGCCTGTGGGTTTCTACAATTATGTATGAAACGCTTAATCCAACTGGTAACACCCAGAAGCTTATCCAAGCTGCTATACCGAGCAAGTAGCCAATCCGGCTCCGACGTCGTCTCAGCGACTACAGCATGTACACGGAGCCCAGTCAAACTCAAAGAAGTAACATCTGTCTGACAGACAGGCCAAGAAGTTTCTGATCCCATCAGCCACTCTGGACCCCACCAGAGCGGGTGTGACACCAATTCTGGTGCCGTACAACCTCGGGAAGCACAGTCCGCTGGGTTAAGCTCTCCCGGCACATGTCTCCATGTTATATCAATTCCAATATTTTGAATTTGGGAAACCCTGTTTCCAACAAAAACCTCCAAGGTATGTGGGGCCGCGCGCAACCATGCAAGCGCGACCTGGCTATCCGACCAGGCGAAGATGTCCCGTATCTCGACCGTGGCCGCCAGCTCACATGCAACGTGATGCAACAATTTAGAGAAGGTGAGCTCCACTCAACTCAAGCTTGGGAATAGTCAGCCTAGTCCTGATGGGGGCGACCTTGCTCTTCCCTAACAAAAGCGAGACATTGACCCGGCCATCGGCGTCAACTGTCCGCATATAGACTGACGCGGCGTAGCCTCGCTCCGACGCGTCACAAAAGCCATGCAGGCTGGCTCGATATTTCCCGGGGGCAATATTCGACGAGGCAAGGCAATCCGATTGACTTCCTTAATCGATGAAAACAACTCCGAGCCAATCATCCAATGGAGAGCCAAACAGCGGCTCGTCCCACGAGACGCCCAAAGTCCAAAGTCTCTGAAGAAGACACTTTGCAGAGAATATCACTGGACTGATCCAACCGCTTGGATCAAACATACGGGCTATTACGGACAACACCGTTCTCTTAGTCCAGACCTTTGGTATTTCCAAGTCCACTTGGAATGTAAAAATATCGGTTAGCGGCTGGTACTGCATGCCCAGCACCGCTATCCTGTTGGGATCATCCACATCCTCAAACAGGTGAGGGTTCTGTTGGTGATCCTCCGGGATCCCCTTCTAGAACTTTAGGCTCATTAGACAACCACTTACGTAGCTCGTAGCCACCTGTCTTCAATATTTCAATCAATTCATCCCGCAGTAGGAGGGCCTCCTCAATACTTTGGGCTCCGGTGCACACGTCATCAACATACAAGTCACGTGACTCACTCTCTCCAAACCAGGGGGCGCCACTGACCCGGATAGTATGGCGGGCGAGTGCACATCCCCATCTGAGGGGGCATAACCCGCGGCCCGGCCATACATATGGTACGGCGGGTGGTACTCCAGCCGTGGGTACTCGTGCAGCGGCGGAGAAAACCGCTGCGGCTGCATGTGTTGGGCATTGGTAACCCGCGTGGAGGGGGGTGTCCCCACTCTCACGTCCGATCTAGGGCCCCCGCCCATAGGGGCCCTATCCGGGGCCTGGCCAGCCACATACTGGCCACGACCTTGGGGCGCGTGGTCCCGGTCCGCCAAGACCCGCGCCGGTACGCGACCCCCCTCCCGAGGGGGGGTGCGACGAGCGAAGCCGCGTCCTCCGTCCGATGGTGGAGGGCTTCGCGCAGGAGCGCCCCCGCCCATAGGGGACCCCTGCCTCAACAACCGGGGGCCATCCCCGTTCCGGTTCATGCAGAGCATCACGTGGTGCAGCCCACGGCATGCGCTGCATGGTATGGCTCTGGGACAGTCACGTGCATAGTGACTGCCCAAACAGTAAAAGCAAAGTTCATGCCGCCTTGCCATGCGGCGCCGATCTTGTACTGGCAGTCTCTGCCAGTCCCTGCATTGCAGCAGGCTGTGGCCCATCCGGCCACATTGCAGGCAGTCCGCGTCCCCCGCGACTGCTGCCGTGTGTGCAACCCGCACACCAGCTCCACGCGGTGGCGGTTGCCGTCCCTGTTGGGGCCTACGTTCAGGCGCTCTGGATGGCGCTGAGTCCGTCATGGTATTCTCAGCCGCCCGTGCCTCAAACTCAAAAAACTTCACCAAGTCAGTGAATGTTGGTAGGGTGGTGCTATCCCGCTCCGCATTTTCGCGCTCAAACCGCGAGCGGATGTCATTGGGCAATTTGCCCAATACAATGTGCACCAACAAAAAAGACCATTGGTCCACCGGCAGCCCCAGTGTGCGGAGCGCGTTACAGGCCACTGTAACGGGCGTGAGCAACTGCAGGCGCAACTGTGCCCTGTTGGCCACCTTGGGCAGGGCCATCAACTGTGCGGCGTGCGCATCCGCTAACAAACGTAAGTTTTGATAGCGGGAGTTCAATAACTCCCAAGCCGTGTCGTACTGGTCGTCCTCCACCCGGAGGTGCTGGATGAGCGACCGCGCTTCACCCTCAAGAGTGGAGAGGAGGTAGGCCATCTTCTGGGCCTTCGACAAATCCTGTCGTGCTACGACCAGGGACTCAAACATATTTTTATATGCCACCCACTCCTCCATCCTACCCCCAAAGTGGGACAGCTGAAGGGTGGGGAGCCGACCAGTAACCGCGGGTCCTTCCTGTCTAACAGGTGTGCGAGGGGCTGGTCCGCCAGCCTGTCTCGCCCTTATTGCGGCCGCCGCCTCCACGATGTCATCGTGCAGACTCAGGATCTGGTCCAGGTCCGCCACGTGACCTGCGTAGACCTCCGGGGTAAGGTCGGCTTCGGTAAGCGCCGCCATGGCCGCTTCCCGCGTTGTTCAATCGTGAGCGGAGCTGATCCGCTCTTTCCAGTATAGCGGCCTCCCTGTCCTTCCGGGACAGGGAGTCCACCGGCCGTCACAAACCATCTCAATTCGTTGGCGAGTGTCGCCTTAGCATTGGGGACCTTCGCCATCGCGTCAAGTCACAAACAAAAAATAACAAAAGGTAAATAAAAAAACAACAAAATCAAACAACTACACGAAGAACCGCGGTAGGTATGAGAATGGCACAAACCCGGAACGCACGGTACAAACCGCAAACAAATACAAAAAAGGTTACAAATATTCTTATACAAACAAACTAAGAAAAATCTAATAATTTTTACAAACAATTAATTATTTTTTACAAACGAACAAATAGAGGGTAGATAAACTACGCTCTGCTACCAGAAAATGTGCAGAACAACTACGCTCTGCTACCAGAAAATGTGCGCAGAGAATTCCGGGCAGACGAAAGGGCGGGAGGGTTCGGTACCGAAAAATTTACCGGGTAAAAAAAATACCGGTAAAAAACCTCGACCCGACACTACGTCTGTCCGACTAACCTAACCTAACCTATACGCAGTCTGCTACCACTGTAGTTTACAACGGGAACTACAGAACCCTGTATATTAAACCTAACTTAATAGCTACAACCACCCACAAACCCAAGGGTCACTGTTTGTAATATATTGGGTAAAACTAAACGCAGGCGTTTCGCATTGCTGCCGCCAGAGGGCGTTCGGGGTTTTCACACTGCTAGCGTGAATGGCTCGCGGACGTCCGCCATTGCATTGTCCAGGGCGATATCGGTTTGATTTTAATACGCGGAGCGGTCTCGCGTCTTTTGCTTGTTGTTTAGTTTGAGTGATAATTGTGAATCTCCTGTTTGTTAAATAACTATTGAATTTGTGTTTGTGAAAAACTCTGTTATTGTGACTTTTTCTTGTGAGAGGTGAAACGTGGCTGGCTGTTCACATCTGACTGTTCCCGAGTGAAACTACGGGAAGAAATCTATTTAGTTGTCCTGGGGAATTGAGATCTCAAGGGTTAGGTAGGGTGATTAGGAATTCCCCCTTCCCGAAGACACTCAAGTTTGGATCCGAAGAGAAAGAAGATTTAATTTGGTAAGTGTTCAATTGTAGTTATTTTATAGGTTAGGTTATCATATAGGGCCCTGTAGCTCCCTTCATAAGCTACGGTGGTAGCAGACTGCGTTAAGTTAGTTAGGTTTTAGTCGGGCAAACGTGGTGCCGCGTGGAGATTTTTTCCCGGTACTTAATTTTACCGGTGGCTTTTTCCCGGTGAAGTTCCGGTACAGAATTCTTCCCGCCGCTTCGTTTGTCCGGATTCTCTCTGCCACATTTTCTGGCAGCAGAGCGTAGTTGCTCTGCACATTTTCTGGTAGCAGAGCGTAGTTTATCTACCCTCTATTTGTTCGTTTGTAAAAAATAATTAATTGTTTGTAAAAATTATTAGATTTTTCTTAGTTTGTTTGTATAAGAATATTTGTAACCTTTTTTGTATTTGTTTGCGGTTTGTACCGTGCGTTCCGGGTTTGTGCCATTCTCATACCTACCGCGGTTCTTCGTGTAGTTGCTTGATTTTGTTGTTTTTTATTTACCTTTTGTTATTTTTTGTTTGTGACTTGACGCGATGGCGAAGGCCTCCAATGCTAGGGCGACACTCGCCAACGAATTGAGATGGTTTGTGACGGCCGGAGGACTCCTGTCCCGGAAGGACGGGGAGGGCGCCATACTGCTAAGAGCGGATCACCTCCACTCACGATTGATTAGCGCGGAAGCGGCCATGGCGGCGCTTACCGAAGCCGATCTTACCCCGGAGGCCTACGCAGGTCACATGGCGGACATGGACCAGATCCTGAGTCTGCACGATGATATCGCGGAGGCGGTGACCGCAATAAGGGCGAGACAGGCTGGCGGACCAGCCTCGCACACCTGTTAGACAGGAAGGACCAGCGGTTACTGGTCGGCTCCCCACCCTTCAGCTGTCCCACTTTGGGGGTAGGATGGAGGAGTGGGTAGCATATAAAAATATGTTTGAGTCCCTGGTCGTAGCACGACAGGATTTGTCGAAGGCCCAGAAGATGGCCTACCTCCTCTCCACTCTTGAGGATGAAGCGCGGTCGCTCATCCAGCACCTCCGGGTGGAGGACGACCAGTACGACACGGCTTGGGAGTTATTGAACTCCCGCTACCAAAACTTACGTTTGTTAGCGGATGCGCACGCCGCACAGTTGATGGCCCTGCCAAAGGTGGCCAACAGGGCACAGTTGCGCCTGCAGTTGCTCACGCCCGTTACAGTGGCCTGTAACGCGCTCCGCACACTGGGGCTGCCGGTGGACCAATGGTCTTTTTTGTTGGTGCACATTGTATTGGGCAAATTGCCCAATGACATCCGCTCGCGTTTTGAGCGCGAAAATGCGGAGCGGGATAGCACCACCCTACCAACATTCACTGACTTGGTGAAGTTTTTTGAGTTTGAGGCACGGGCTGCTGAGAATACCATGACGGACTCAGCGCCATCCAGAGCGCCTGAACGTAGGCCCTTGGAACCCTCATGGCGAGGAAGCCCCCACAGGGACGGCAACCGCCACCGCGTGGAGCTGGTGTGCGGGTTGCACACACGGCAGCAGTCGCGGGGGACGCGGACTGCCTGCAATGTGGCCGGATGGGCCACAGCCTGCTGCAATGCAGGGACTGGCAGAGACTGCCAGTACAAGATGAGGCGCCGCATGGCAAAGCGGCATGAACTTTGCTTTTATTGTTTGGGCGGTCACTATGCACGTGACTGTCCCAGTGCCATACCATGCAGTGCATGCCGTGGGCGGCACCACGCGATGCTTTGCATGAACCGCAACGGGGATGGCACCCGGATGTTGAGGCAGGGGTCCCCTATGGGCGGGGGCGCTCCTGCGCGAAGCCCTCCACCACCGGACGGAGGACGCGGCTTCGCTCGTCGCACCCCCCTCGGGAGGGGGTCGCGTACCTGCGCGGGTCTTGGCGGACCGGGACCACGCGCCCCAAGGTCATGGCCAGTATGTAGCTGGCCAGGCCCCCAGATAGGGCCCCCATGGGCGGGGGCCCTAGATCGGACGTGAGAGTGGGGACACCCCTCCACGCGGGTTACCAATACCCAACACATGCAGCCGCAGCGGTTTTCTCCGCCGCTGCACGAGTACCCACGGCTGGAGTACCACCCGCCGTACCATATGTATGGCCGGGCCGCGGGTTATGCCCCTCAGATGGGGATGTGCACTCGCCCGCCATATTATCCGGGTCAGTGGCGCGCCCCTGGTTTGGAGAGAGTGGGGAGCCCGTAACTAGCTTGCTCCCTTGCTGGGACAGAGCCGCGGACGGTTCTGCTCCCTACCGCGGTGGTCCGCGTATGGGGTCGTAGGGGGGACGCCATTAATTTGAGAGCTCTGTTGGACTCAGGGGCTCAAAGCAGTTTGGTTACCACTCGAGTGGCACGCCAGTTGGGTTTAGTCGTGGAAGACTCGCCTGTGCCACTTCTTGGAGTTGGTGGCATACAAGTGAAGTGTCTGACGGGCCAGACACTTGTCACCTTTTCTTCGCTGAAGTCCTCCACAATGAGGATCACGACTTCGGCTATGGTAATGGATACCATTGCGGGTTGGCACCCCTCGACAGACATACCGCCGGGTGTGTTGTCTTTGGTTTCGGGTCTGGATTTGGCCGACCCCTTTGTCTTTCATCCCGGCCCAGTGGACTTGCTCCTGGGCTCGGACGTATTGGGTTGGATTTTGTTGGGTACACAGAAGGCTCTGGGTTCGTCTTCACTGATGGCGGTGTCTACGATTTTTGGTTTTGCCCTGATGGGCCCTGTGTTTGATAATGGCACCGTGGAGGAGCCACCGGTCGTCGCATCTGCGTCCTTGGCCGGGACCATGCAAGGGTTTTGGGAGGTGGAGGAGCCACCTATGAGTTCCAGGATGGATCCGGAACACGCTGAGTGCGAAGCCTTCTTTCGATCAACCACGGAGAGGTTGCCCTCCGGTCGGTTTGTAACTAGGTTACCTTTTGTTGCCTCTCGTCCTAGCCTAGGGCAAAGTAGGGCGCTTGCGGAGAAACGACTGCTGTCCATGGAGCGACGCATGCAGCGTGACCACGTACTTCGCGATAAATATATAGAATTTATGCGCGAGTACGAGGATTTGGGTCACATGTCTCCGGCTCGAGTTGATTGGAGCTCAACTGAGCATTATTTTTTGCCCCACCACGCGGTGGTGAAGGCCTCAACGGGCAAGTTGCGGACTGTCTTTGATGGGTCCGCACCCACTTCGAACGGAGTTTCGTTGAATCTATGTTTGCATTCAGGTCCCAAATTGCATAGGGATATAATTGACATCATCTTGAACTTTAGAAGACATCAAGTGGTTTTTGGTGCGGACATCCGGATGATGTTCCGCCAGACAGTCATACATCCTGAGGACAGGCGATTCCAGTTGATACTCTGGCGTGAGCGCCCTGAGGATCCTGTGACGGTGTATGAACTCAATACAAACACCTATGGTTTGAAATCTAGTCCCTATATCGCCATCAGATCATTGCTTGAATTGGCAGAGCGGGAACGGATCCGCTTTCCCCGTGGGGCTTCCGTGCTGTCACGTGACTTGTATGTTGATGACGTGTGCACCGGAGCCCAAAGTATTGAGGAGGCCCTCCTACTGCGGGATGAATTGATTGAAATATTGAAGACAGGTGGCTACGAGCTACGTAAGTGGTTGTCTAATGAGCCTAAAGTTCTAGAAGGGATCCCGGAGGATCACCAACAGAACCCTCACCTGTTTGAGGATGTGGATGATCCCAACAGGATAGCGGTGCTGGGCATGCAGTACCAGCCGCTAACCGATATTTTCACATTCCAAGTGGACTTGGAAATACCAAAAGTGTGCAGAGCAACTACGCTCTGCTGCCAGAAAATGTGCGCAGAGCGAATCCGGACAAACGAAGCGGCGGGAAGAATCCTGTACCGGAACTTCACCGGGAAAAAACCACCGGTAAAAAATAAGTACCGGGAAGAAATCTCCACGCGGCACCACGTTTGCCCGACTAAAACCTAAATAACTTAACGCAGTCTGCTACCACCGTAGCTTATGAAGGGAGCTACAGGGCCCTATATGATAACCTAACCTATAAATTAATTACACTTAAAAAACACTTACCAAGCTAAATCTTCTTTCTCTTCGGATCCAAACTTGAGTATCTTCGGGAAGGGGGACTTCCTAATCACCCTACCTAACCCTTGAGATCTCAATTCCCCAGGACAAATAAATAGATTTCTTCCCGAAATCGGCTCGGCAACAGGTAGATGTGAGCGAGCAGCCACGCGTCACATCCCACAGGAGAAAGTCACAATGACGGGTACACAAACACAAAGTTCAATAGTTATTTAACAAACAGGAAATTCACAAATACAACTCAAGCTAATTAGCAATCAAAGAACGCGGAACCTCTCGCGTATTAAAAATCAAACCGATATCGCATAGGACAATTGCGACCGTCCGCGAGCCATTCGCGCTAGCAGTGTGAAAACCCCGAACGCCCTCTGGCGGCAGCAATGCGAAACGCCTGCGTTTAGTTTTACCCAATATATTACAAACATCCCCCCGTCCCGGTCTGAGAAGCAGACCGCTAGCTTACTCTACGGGAAGGCGGGCGAGAAGAGGTCACACCTCTCCTTAAAATCGAACCGTCGACCAACACCTCAGCCACACGCGGAGTGCCATCTCCGCCAAGAATCAAACGTAATATGCGAGCTCGTCGCCTTAAAGCAATGAGGAGCAAATTTGCACCTCTTTTAACAATACTAAATCACCACTCCCCTGGGAGAGCTCAGTCCCTGTCTGTCCACTTCACTGCCCTTTGCTGCAGCAAATGCCAAATATTCAAGCGACCAGCGACGCCAAAGGTCTGGCTCATTTGCTGCAACGCATTTGAAAAGCACGCGACAACCGACTATACGCGTTCATCCTTCCACGGGTATTCGGGCAGGGGCATTCAACGGCCCTCCCACCAAAAAATGACCAGGGGTAGAGAGCTTCCAAGTCATTTGGATCTGGAGATAGCGGACAGAGAGGACGAGAGTTGAGGACCGCCTCAACTTTACAAAACACTGTGGCCAGCTCTTCGAAAGTTAGAGCCGTTTCTCCGATAATGCGGCGGAGGTGGGTCTTTGCGGATTTCACAGCCGCTTCAAAAATCCCTCCCCAATGGGGGCAACTTGGGGGACTAAATTTCCAGGTTATTCCCCTTTGGGCAGCAATTTGACTTAAACTAGTACAATTTTTATCAATAAACACGGAAACATCCTTAAGATAATTTACAGTTCCCTTATAGTTTGTGCCATTATCAGACCTAATAAGGGAAGGTAGACCTCGACGCGAAACAAAGCGATCCAACGCGGCGACGAAGGCCTCCGTTGTCAGAGCCGATACCACCTCCAAATGGACAGCCTTGGTGGCCAAACAAACAAATACACACAAATAGCCCTTCACAATACGGGCATTACGAAAGGGAGAAGCCTTGATCGAAAAGGGACCGGCAAAATCGGTTCCAACGCCGTCAAACGGTCTCGAAGGTCGGATTCGATCAGCGGGCAAATCACCCATCTGTGGTTGCATCGTGGATGCCTTCAACCTATAACATACAATACATCGAAACAGGACACTACGGATTGCTCTTCGGGCAGACAATATCCAAAATTCGCGTGGCAAAATAGCCAACAAAGCATTGCACCCAGCATGGGCGTTACGAATGTGTCGATCAGACACCAAAAGCTGCACCAAGGGTCCGCCCTTGGGCAACAACAGAGGATGGCGAGTCTCATATGGAAGATCCGCCTTCCGGAGCCTGCCTCCAACCCGAAGAAGCCCATCCGAGTCGATGTACGGGTTCAAACGAGCGACCGCGCCCTTCAACTTAGCGCGTCCGTCGCGCAAGAAATACTGAAAACTCTGACTCAAACCGTCCGGTCTGCACGCCACGGACCCAATGCAACAATGCGCTCCGGCGCTCTTCTGCACCTGCAATCGGCTCCAACCGCTTTGCCTGTGGGTTTCTACAATTATGTATGAAACGCTTAATCCAACTGGTAACACCCAGAAGCTTATCCAAGCTGCTATACCGAGCAAGTAGCCAATCCGGCTCCGACGTCGTCTCAGCGACTACAGCATGTACACTGAGCCCAGTCAAACTCAAAGAAGTAACATCTGTCTGACAGACAGGCCAAGAAGTTTCTGATCCCATCAGCCACTCTGGACCCCACCAGAGCGGGTGTGACACCAATTCTGGTGCCGTACAACCTCGGGAAGCACAGTCCGCTGGGTTAAGCTCTCCCGGCACATGTCTCCATGTTATATCAATTCCGATATTCTGGATTTGGGAAACCCTGTTTCCGACAAAAACCTCCAAGGTATGTGGGGCCGCGCGCAACCATGCAAGCGCGACCTGGCTATCCGACCAGGCGAAGATGTCTCGTATCTCGACCGTGGCCGCCAGCTCACTGGCAACGTGATGCAACAATTTAGAAGAGAAGGTGAGCTCCACTCAACTCAGAAGCTTGGGAATAGTCAGCCTGAGTCCTGATGGGGGCGACCTTGCTCTTCCCTAACAAAAGCAGAGACATTGACCCGGCCATCGGCGTCAGCTGTCCGCATATAGACTGACGCGGCGTAGCCCTCTCTCCGACGCGTCACCAAAAGCCATGCAGGCTGGCTCGATATTTCCCAGGGGGGCAATATTCGACCGAGGCAAGGCCAATCCGATTGACTTCCTTAATCGATGAAAACAACTCGAGCCAATCATCCAATGGAGAGCCAAACAGCGGCTCGTCCCACGAGAACGCCCAAAGTCCAAAGTCTCCTGAAAGAAGACGCACTTTGCAGGAGAATATCACTGGACTGATCCAACCGCTTGGATCAAACATACGGGCTATTACGGACAACACCGTTCTCTTAGTCCAGACTTTTGGTATTTCCAAGTCCACTTGGAATGTGAAAATATCGGTTAGCGGCTGGTACTGCATGCCCAGCACCGCTATCCTGTTGGGATCATCCACATCCTCAATCAGGTGAGGGTTCTGTTGGTGATCCTCCGGGATCCCTTCTAGAACTTTAGGCTCATTGGACAACCACTTACGTAGCTCATATGCCACCCGTTTTCAATCATTTCAATCCAATTCGTCCCGCAGTAGGAGGGCCTCCTCAAATACTTTTGGGCTCCGGTGCACACGTCATCAACATACAAGTCACGTGACAGCACGGAAGCCCCACGGGGAAAGCGGATCCGTTCCCGCTCTGCCAATTCAAGCAATGATCTGATGGCGATATAGGGACTAGATTTCAAACCATAGGTGTTTGTATTGAGTTCATACACCACGTCACAGGATCCCTCAGGGCGCTCACGCCAGAGTATCAGCACTGGAATCGCCTGTCCTCAGGATGTATGACCTGTCTGGCGGAACATCACATCCGGATGTCCGCGCCAAAAACCACTTGATGTCTTCTAAAGTTCAAGATGATGTCAATTATGTCCCTATGCAATTTGGGACCTGAATGCAAACATAGATTCAACGAAACTCCGTTCGAAGTGGGTGCGGATTCCCATCAAAGACAGTCCGCAACTTGCCCGTTGAGGCCTTCACCACCGCGTGGTGGGGCAAAAAATAATGCTCAGTTGAGCTCCAATCAACTCGAGCCGGAGACATGTGACCCAAATCCTCGTACTCGCGCATAAATTCAATATATTTATCGCAGAAGTACGTGGTCACGCTACGCATACGTCGCTCCATGGACAGCAGTCTCGTTTCTCCGCAAGCGCCCTACTTTGCCCTAGGCTAGGACGAGAGGCAACAAAAGGGAGTAACCTAGTTACAAACCGACCGGAGGGCAACCCTCTCCACGTGGTCGATCGAAAAAGGGCTTCGCACTCAGCGTGTTCCGGATCCATCCTGGAACTCATAGGTGGCTCCTCCACCTCCCAAAACCTTTGCATGGTCTTGGCCAAGGACGCAGATGCGACAACCGGTGGCTCCTCCGCGGTGCCATTATCAAACACAGGGCCCATCAGGGCAAAACCAAAAATCGTAGACACTGCCATCAGTGAAGACGAACCCAGAGCCTTCTGTGTACCCAACAAAATCCAACCCAATACGTCCGAGCCCAGGAGCAAGTCCACTGGTCCGGGATGAAAGACAAAGGGGTCGGCCAAATCCAGACCCGAAACCAAAGACAACACACCCGGCGGTATGTCTGTCGAGGGGTGCCAACCCGCAATGGTATCCATTACCATAGCCGAAGTCGTGATCCTCATTGTGGAGGACTTCAGCGAAGAAAAGGTGACAAGTGTCTGGCCCGTCAGACACTTCACTTGTATGCCACCAACTCCAAGAAGTGGCACAGGCGAGTCTTCCACGACTAAACCCACAACCGGTGTATTGCCACTCGAGTGGTAACCAAACTGCTTTGAGCCTGAGGTCCAACAGAGCTCTCAAATTCGCCGCTTCCCCCTACGACCCCATACGCATAGGACCACCGCGGTAGGGAGCAGAACCGTCCGCGGCTCTGTCCCAGCAAGGGAGCAAGCTAGTTACGGGCTCCCCACTCTCTCCAAACCAGGGGCGCGCCACTGACCCGGATAATATGGCGGGCGAGTGCACATCCCCATCTGAGGGGGGGCATAACCCGCGGCCCGGCCATACATATGGTACGGCGGGTGGTACTCCAGCCGTGGGTACTCGTGCAGCGGCGGAGAAAACCGCTGCGGCTGCATGTGTTGGGTATTGGTAACCCGCGTGGAGGGGGGTGTCCCCACTCTCACGTCCGATCTAGGGCCCCCGCCCATGGGGGCCCTATCCGGGGCCTGGCCAGCTACATACTGGCCATGACCTTCAGGGAGCGCGTGGTCCCGGTCCGCCAAGACCCGCGCAGGTACGCGACCCCCCTCCCGAGGGGGGGTGCGACGAGCGAAGCCGCGTCCTCCGTCCGGTGGTGGAGGGCTTCGCGCAGGAGCGCCCCCGCCCATAGGGGACCCCTGCCTCAACATCCGGGTGCCATCCCCGTTGCGGTTCATGTAAAGCATCGCGTGGTGCCGCCCACGGCATGCACTGCATGGTATGGCACTGGGACAGTCACGTGCATAGTGACCGCCCAAACAATAAAAGCAAAGTTCATGCCGCTTTGCCATGCGGCGCCTATCTTGTACTGGCAGTCCCTGCCGGTCCCTGCGACCGCAGCAGGCTGTGGCCCATCCGACCACATTGCAGGCAGTCCGCGTCCCTCGCGACTGCTGCCGTGTGTGCAACCCGCGCACCAGCTCCACGCGGTGGCGGTTGCCGTCCCTATTGGGGCCTCCTCGCCATGAAGAGGGTTCCAAGGGCCTACGTTCAGGCGCTCTGGATGGCGCTGAGTCCGTCATGGTATTCTCAGCAGCCCGTGCCTCAAACTCCAAAAACTTCACCAAGTCAGTGAATGTTGGTAGGGTGGTGCTATCCCGTTCCGCATTCTCGCGCTCAAATCGCGAGCGGATGTCATTGGGTAATTTGCCGGCAATGTGCACCAGCAAAAGGGACCATTGGTCCACCGGCAGCCCCAGTGTGCGGAGCGCGTTACAGGCCACTGTAACGGGCGTGAGCAACTTCAAGCGCACGCTGTGCCCTGTTAGCGCACCAGGGCGGGGCCATCGCTGTGCGGCGTGCGCATCCGCTAACAAACGTAAGTTTTGATGGCGGGAGTTCAATAACTCCCCAAGCCGTGTCGTACGTGGTCGTCCTCCACCCGGAGGTGCTGGATGAGCGACCGCGCTTCATCCTCAAGAATGGAGAAGGAGAGTGAGCCATCTTCTGGGCCTTCGACAAATCCTGTCGTGCTACGACCAGGGACTCAAACATATTTTTATATGCTACCCACTCCTCCATCCTACCCCCAAAGTGGGACAGCTGAAGGGTGGGGAGCCGACCAGTAACCGCTGGTCCTTCCTGTCTAACAGGTGTGCGAGGGGCTGGTCCGCCAGCCTGTCTCGCCCTTATTGCGGTCACCGCCTCCGCGATATCATCGTGCAGACTCAGGATCTGGTCCATGTCCGCCATGTGACCTGCGTAGGCCTCCGGGGTAAGATCGGCTTCGGTAAGCGCCGCCATGGCCGCTTCCGCGCTAATCCATCGTGAGTGGAGGTGATCCGCTCTTAGCAGTATGGCGCCCTCCCTGTCCTTCCGGGACAGGAGTCCTCCGGCCGTCTCAAACCATCTCAATTCGTTGGCGAGTGTCGCCCTAGCATTGGAGGCCTTCGCCATCGCGTCAAGTCACACACAAAAAATAACAAAAGGTAAATAAAAAACAACAAAATCAAACAACTACACGATGAACCGCGGTAGGTATGAGAATGGCACAAACCCGGAACGCACGGTACAAACCGCAAACAAATACAAAAAAGGTTACAAATATTCTTATACAAGCAAACTAAGAAAAATCTAATAATTTTTACAAACAATTAATTATTTTTTACAAACGAACAAATAGAGGGTAGATAAACTACGCTCTGCTACAAGAAAATGTGCCGAGCAACTACGCTCTGCTGCCAGAAAATGTGCGCAGAGCGAATCCGGACAAACGAAGCGGCGGGAAGAATCCTGTACCGGAACTTCACCGGGAAAAAACCACCGGTAAAAAATAAGTACCGGGAAGAAATCTCCACGCGGCACCACGTTTGCCCGACTAAAACCTAAATAACTTAACGCAGTCTGCTACCACCGTAGCTTATGAAGGGAGCTACAGGGCCCTACTGATAACCCTAACCTATAAATTAATTACACTTAAAAAACACTTACCAAGCTAAATCTTCTTTCTCTTCGGATCCAAACTTGAGTGTCTTCGGGAAGGGGGAATTCCTAATCACCCTACCTAACCCTTGAGATCTCAATTCCCCAGGACAAATAAATAGATTTCTTCCCGAAATCGGCTCGGCAACAGGTAGATGTGGGCGAGCAGCCACGCGTCACATCCCACAGGAGAAAGTCACAATGACGGGTACACAAACACAAAGTTCAATAGTTATTTAACAAACAGGAAATTCACAAACACAACTCAAGCTAATTATCAATCAAAGAACGCGGAACCTCTCGCGTATTAAAAATCAAACCGATATCGCATAGGACAATTGCGACCGTCCGCGAGCCATTCGCGCTGGCAGTGTGAAAAACCCCGAACGCCCTCTGGCGGCAGCAATGCGAAACGCCTGCGTTTAGTTTTACCCAATATATTACAAACATTGTCCGTAATAGCCCGTATGTTTGATCCAAGCGGTTGGATCAGTCCAGTGATATTCTCTGCGCAGTGTCTTCTTCAGAGACTTTGGACTTTGGGCGTCTCGTGGGACGAGCCGCTGTTTGGCTCTCCATTGGATGATTGGCTCGAGTTGTTTTCATCGATTAAGGAAGTCAATCGGATTGCCTTGCCTCGTCGAATATTGCCACCCGGGAAGCCGTCGAGCCAGCCTGCATGGCTTTTGTGACGCGTCGGAGCGAGGCTACGCCGCGTCAGTCTATATGCAGACAGTTGACGCCGATGGCCGGGTCAATGTCTCGCTTTTGTTAGGGAAGAGCAAGGTCGCCCCCATCAGGACTAGGCTGACTATTCCCAAGCTTGAGTTGAGTGGAGCTCACCTTCTCTCTAAATTGTTGCATCACGTTGCCAGTGAACTGGCGGCCACGGTCGAAATACGGGACATCTTCGCCTGGTCGGATAGCCAGGTCGCGCTTGCATGGTTGCGCGCGGCCCCACATACCTTGGAGGTTTTTGTGGGAAATCGGGTTTCACAAATCCAGAATATCGGAATTGATATAACATGGAGACATGTGCCGGGAGAGCTTAACCCAGCGGACTGTGCCTCCCGAGGTTGTACGGCACCAGAATTGGTGTCACACCCGCTCTGGTGGGGTCCAGAGTGGCTGATAGGATCAGAAACATCTTGGCCTGTCTGTCAGACAGATGTTACTTCTTTGAGTTTGACTGGGCTCCGTGTACATGCTGTAGTCGCTGAGACGACGTCGGAGCCGGATTGGCTACTTGCTCGGTATAGCAGTTTGAATAAGCTTCTGGGTGTTACCAGTTGGATTAAGCGTTTCATACATAATTGTAGAAACCCACGAACCCGGCAAAGCGGTTGGAGCCGATTGCAGGTGCAGAAGAGCGCCGGAGCGCATTGTTACATTGGGTCCGTGTCGTGCAGACCGGACGGTTTGAGTCAGAGCTTCATATTTTGCGCGACGCACGCGCTAAGTTGAAGGGCGCGGTCGCTCGTTTGAACCCGTACATCGACTCGGATGGGCTTCTTCGGGTTGGAGGCAGGCTCCGGAAGGCGGATCTTCCATATGAGACTCGCCGTCCTCTGTTGTTGCCCAAGGGCGGACCCTTGGTGCAGCTTTTGGTGTCTGATCGACACATTCGTAACGCCCATGCTGGGTGCAATGCTTTGTTGGCTATTTTGCAACGCGAATTTTGGATATTGTCTGCCCGAAGAGCAATCCGTAGTGTTCTGTTTCGATGTATTGCATGTTATAGGTTGAAGGCATCCACGATGCAGCCACAG
>JAEMBS010000126.1:0-56485 GCA_018467065.1 Ephestia elutella | reverse complement strand
ACGAATTGTGCTTTTGGTGGCTTCAGTGTTGGAGAAATAGACTCGTGTGTTATTAAATTTTATAGTTCCGTCCGAGAAAGAGACTCTTTTAGTGGCATTATGCAGATGTCCCGTAAAATATGCTGTGTTCCTGGATGTTGGGAGTCTGGAAGTAAGTTATATTTTAACCTAAGCTAAGCGTGTATACGCATGTACTCCTATCCTCTTCATGATATAATTATATTGGCCTCCGTGGCGCAATGGTAAAGACCTCGCCTTTGAACCGTGGTCTTTTTCAGACAATGGGACTCTACTGTAAAGTCAGTCCAAAATTAACTTTGGGGCTAGCAAAATATGTCTGATTTGTTGTTTTCTTTGTATTGTAATACCTATACATAATAATGCTATCAATGTTTTATACCTATATAAAATTCAACCTAGTATACACTAATAGGGTCAGTTGAAATTGAATTAATAAAGATGTAAATTTTTAGGGTCACACAAGAAACTTCACACCTTTCCAAATCCAGAAATTGTGAGGGAACGTTTCAATAAATGGGTACTTGCTCGCCAATAGCAAGTACCCATTTATTGAAACGTTCCCTCACAATTTCTGGATTTGGAAAGGTGTGGCATCATTAGTTTGGACAACAAGTTCATATATGAACAACGCCGTATTTGCCGTGCACATTTTGAAGAAAAATACCTTTGCCGTAGCAACAGGATCAGCAATATTGCATTGCCTACCTTGAACTTACCAGGTAAATATTATATGAAATGTGTAAGTTTTAGTATTATACCTTTCATTTAATTAATGGAATTTTAAATTTTTTAATTTAAAACAAATGGTTTTTATACTTACATACAATGCAGTGGTTTGTAAACAGATGATACAGAAATATGCATATACCTATGATAATGGATAAAATACACTCGGTAAGAAAAAAAGTGAATATCATATGAAAATTCAATCAAAATGTGATCTTCTTCAGGCTGCGATGATTAATTTACTAATATGGATATTGTGTAAATTGGTTTATAAATGTTTCAGGTTTTATGAACGTTTCAAGATTTCCAAGCATTGGAAGAAGGCCATTGATGTCGACCCAGAATACTCCTGAACCATTACCATCAACATCAGCAGGTGTGTACAAGTACTACCTATTTTATCCTTCTATTATTATAAACTACTACATTAAAAAAACAGTATGATTGGTGCACATATTTTTAATCCGTACATTACTGCGCCTGGCTCACATTAAGTCAATAATAGTTAAAACTACATGAAACTATGTTGTATTGTTGTAAAGCAGCGATATAAACTGATATAGGAAGATAAAACAAGTGATATTTTTCAACTAGTATTAATTTCAGATATGAAGAAATAGATTGTTTATGACAAATAGAAAATTCTTTTTTTAATTTTTTTCTATTTCATTTGTGATTAAGCTATATAAAATGTCAGCAGCTGATTTTGTCTTTTTTACTTTGATTGCAGCTCTTCAGTATGATTTTCATGCATATGAAGATGCAGAGAAAGAGAATAATGGTATGTATACATAGTAGAAAACTTTTTTCCAAAAAAATGAACCGACTTCCATCATAAAACTGAAAATCATGAAATAACAACAAAGAAAAATGTATTAGCATGCTACCTACTGAATGAGGTGAAGTCTAGTCTAGGAGCTAGCACTTTATATGTTATTGCAACAAATTATCTGCCTAAGGATTCATGATCCAACTTTTATAGTCGCTAATCACTATTTCTATGTATGTATAACCTCCTCCTTTTTTGGGAAGTCGGTTGAAAATGACACATATGTGATAGTCCATGACAAAAGGTCCCTTATGGGCATTGGCACTTACGTCATTCTGCTTATTATAATTATTCTACTGCTAAGTAAACTTGTACGATTTATATTTCTGAACAACTTAAGCGCCAATGACCATAAGGCACCTTTTCCCATGGATTAACACATATTACAATTTGACTTAAATATATTTTGTATAGGTAGCTAATGGACACATTTTTTTTAGCCCCTGCTCCTGCTATGATAGATGTGGTCGAAACTAATAAAATTGGTGAGAACTTCCCAATTGAAGTTAGTACGGAACCACAAATGGAACTTACTATTTCTACAATAGGGGAAGGTGGAAATAGATTAGTTACAAAAAGAGGTACGTACATTTAAAAATAATTTGTTGCATTTTATTTCTAACTAGATGTGCCACCCACATGGCCTGTGGTAATATGGGAATTCTGGATAGCTCATAGCATTCTGCGGGCAAACACTAGTATACACATTTAGATTAACCTCCATTTTATGAACCTTAATAATATTTATACCAAAATTTTAAAATCCTATTATTTTTCAGGAAAAGGCAAAGGCGTCAATAAAAACACTTGCTGAACGTCAGCTATATAAGGAGGTGAAAGCATTAAGAAGTAAACTTAGTAAATGCCGTAAAGCTGTACAAATCAAATCTGCAAGCTTAAAAGCAGCTAAGAAAATTACGGCTAATCCTGCATTTTTAAGCGTAATTGAAAAAGTACCTATTCCTGGGAAAAGACTGATTATGATGCAATTACGAGCAGTCATGAAAAAGGACAAGGGTCGGCGCTTTACTTTTAATGAGAAAATAACAGCTCAATCAATTTGGAAGCAAAGCCCTAAGAGTTACCGCTTCTTAAGGAAGATATTAGTTTTACCGGCTCCACAAACTCTATCTAAATTATTATGCAGAGCAAATATATCTCCTGGTATAAATAAAAAGACTTTTAGTCAACTGAAACAAATATAAAAAAAAAAATGAAACCAGAAGACAAACTATGCATATTATTATTTGATGAAATATCTCTTCAGGCTAATTTGGCATACAGGGAAGGCCAAAATAAAGTTATTGGATTTGTAACAGATGGCATTGACACAAAGCCCGAATTTGCTGACCATGCTCAAGTTTTTATGGTAAGGGGGCTTACAAGAAATTATAAGCAAGTGTTGTCATATACATTTGCTCAGGCAGCCACAAAGGGCGCCGAATTGGCTAGCCAAATAAAAACAGTGATAAATGAATTAAATGAAGCTGGGTTTACTGTGGTGGCCACTGTGTGTGATCAGGGTTCTAACAATAGAGCAGCCATTAAAATGTTAATACAAGAGGCACCAGGATTTTTTTTGAGGAATGGACAGGAACCAAAAGACAATGTATTTATTGTAAATGAAAAAGAAATTGTGCCATTGTATGACCCCCCACATTTGATGAAATGTGTAAGAAATAATTTGCTAACAAAAAATTTGCAATATAAAGATGAAAAATGTGAGAAGACTTATATAGCAAAGTGGGATCATGTAAGTGAGTTACATGAAGCAAATCCGGGATATAAAGGTATTAGATTAGTCCCGAAATTAACAGACAGTCATGTTATACCAGGTAAAATTCACAAGATGAAGGTGAAATATGCCACTCAAGTTTTCAGCCGGACTGTTGCTTCAAATATGGGATACCTCGCAGGTAGGTTATGTTGAGAAATATTTTAATAGGCTGTATTGCCTCTTATCACTGTTTATATTTTATCTATTTACTAATTGGGGAAGCCAATGCAAGCACCAGACGGGTGAACGGTCTTCCCATGCTGGGGCCATTTCACCCAGACAATTTCATTAATCACAGTTTAATAAGACATACAGTGCAGTTGTGCGAGGCTTTGGTACTGGCATACAGCTCCCCAGCACTAGTAACCTCTCACACCGCACACGATTGCACCGCATTGAGGTGTTTGATTAACAATTCATATAGGTAGAATGTGCTCTTGTATAAAATCATAACTTGAGTGTTTTTCTTTTTCAGAAAATAATATTCTAAAAGAGGATTGTAAAGAAACTGCAGATGTGCTGCTTTTCTTCGACAATTTGTTCGACTCGGTCAACGGCAGCTATGCGAAAAAAGAAAAAATGCATGCTAAACCTCTATTAGGTCCGGCAAAATTAAACTCGTGCCATATAAAGTTTTGGCATGAGGCAAAAAAACGCCTAAACAATATGAATTATATTAACAAGGGCACAGGAAATATAGAATATGTGTTAACAATTAATAATTGGGCATGGACGTTGGATTGTATTATAGTTTTAATAAATAATTAAAAATAAAATTACAATTTATCTTCAATTTGGATGCGGCACCTTAATCAGGACATTGAGAACTTCTTTGGGGCTATAAGAAGTCATGGGTGCCGAAATACAAATCCTACACCAGATAGGTTTACAAGTGCATTTACGACATTAATGATAAATAATATGTCCAGCGCCCATGCACCTGGAGCAAATTGTGAGAAAGATATGTGTGAGAACTTAGAATCATTCATCACTCTGGATGAAGTTGAGGGAAAGAGTATAGTATCTAGCCGCAGGATATTCAATATGGGAGGGGGGGGAGGGGGAGGGGGGACCCCCCCTGTACCACTCCCCCCGCGCGGAGACACGTAGTTTTTTTTTATGAATTATTGAAAAAAAATAAAAACAATTATATCATCCACATAAATGAAAATGGAAAGTTGCCAGTAATCACTACTAATGATGAAGTTTCTTTTTTTAATCAAGGGAATGATCAGAGTAACCCATATCCCTCTCCCCACTACCATTACCCTACTTTAAAAAAAAGTTTAAACACATAAATTGTTATTAGTATGTAAAATAAAACAAGAAATACATAAATTAATATTATTCATACAAACCCTCCCCCCCCCCCCCACCCACTCCCAACCCCCGCCGGTGGTGGCACGTTTCTAAAGTTAAGCCCATAATGGCAATTTCCCGGTGACGAATAGGTCGATGATATCGTTGTTTTTATTTATTTTCAAAAATTCATTAAAAAAAAACTACGTGTCTCCGCGCAGGGGAGTGGTCCAGGGGGTTCCTCCCCTCCCCCCCAAGCCCCCCCCACATGCCCCATGTCGAAAGCCTGCGGCTAGATTCTATACCCAACCCGAAGTTGATTGCACAGCTGCGCCAGCCTGTACTCTAGAGGAAATTCCTGAGGTGAAAATAACAAATATAAAAGACAAAAATGATCCTCGTATACGAGGACCATTAGAATACGTCACTGGATATTTTGGGCGTAATGTAAAAAAAAATATATTTAAAGCTTGTGCAACGTGTCACAAAGACATGATTGAAAGTAAATCCAGTGGCTATATAAAATATAGAGAGTACACAGGTCAGCAGTAGCTGTGCAATCCAACAGAGTCTCTCTTGAAATGTATTTCTGCAATACAAGATATAATCTATGATTTAATAAAACAAAACCTGACAATACACTACATTATTGAATATGTTATAACAATTATTTTAATCCATGTACAGTGCGACATAAAAGAGTAGAAATTAATTATTCGAGAACTAAAATGGTTCATTACCTGGCCACACACAAAAAAAGTATCTCGACTGTCAAACTGTCATAACTTTTGTGTTTTATGTTGCTTATTAGTTTTCATAGGGATAATTTCGACTTCTTCGTCGTGTTATCATGAATAAAGTTATTCATGGAAGTGCCCGTAAAATAATTTATAATGTTTTCAAATGGTGCATGGCTGAATTTCAAGCTGGAGAGCTTTTGTCAAATTTGGATGATGTTTACAACCGTACAGCTGATTTTACTGGTAAATGTTGTAGCAAAACTTCAAAATGAACCATTACAATGTATAAACAACTAACATATCAGTAATTAATAGCAAATTATAATAGTATCCATTTATTTTTTTTATTTTTTAAGGTTATATTTTACGTAAACAAAAACAATTATATTTATAGCGCGACTACTACATCTTGGCGCTTAAAAATAGTATTAGCATGAAAAATGATAGAAATATTACTTTCTTTGTTTTAGGTTATTCAGAAAGCACAGTTCGTCGAATAGCCATGCACGGTTTAGAAAGTGGCAGGAAATTCTCAACACCGGCTAAACATAGGAAGGGTCGTCCCTCAATTATATGTATAGATGATTTTGATCTGTGTGCAATTCGTCAAAAAATTCAATTTTTTTATACCGTCAAAAAGGAAGTTCCAACTATTAAAAAATTATTAACTCAATTGAAAGACGATATTGGGTATAATGGGAGTCGCGAACATTTGCGCAGACTTTTAAGAAAGATCGGCTTTCGGTACCAGAAATGCAAGACAAACAGACAAGCTTTGTTGGAAAAACCTATTATTGCACACAAAAGGGAACAATATTTAAAGATCATTATGGACAATAGAAATTTGCCTGAAAGAGCTCCAGAAAGACATTATTTATTTAGATGAAAGCTATATTCACTCCAGCTACAAGCTTAAAAAATGCTGGCAATCTATTGAAACTGAAGGTGTTACTACAGATATTTCGAAGGGTAAGCGATGGATTATAGTACATGCTGGAAACGAAAAAGGTTTTGTGCCTAATGCACTTGTTGTCTTTAGCAGTGTGAACAAACAGGAAGATTACCATTCCGAACTGAACCAAAGTAATTTCACTAAATGGATTACAGTGTGGCGAGTAGTTGACCGTCGTGCAAGTAACTTTACTCGCTACAACGAGGCATCAAATCACGCCACCTACTACGTCACGGATCATACGATGCTGCGTCATTGTCGCCCGCGCGCCTACAACAGCCTGCGCGCACACATCGAAGCGACGCAAGCTCCGCCCACTCCGATAGCCGGCCAATGACCCCGGCGCCGTGCTACGAGATTCAACATGGCGGAAGCTTCATCTATTGTTTTACTTTAGCAGCCATATTTATTTCAACCCCACTGCGCTTGCTCATAGCAAAGCGGGAGTCGTTTTGTTTGTGTACATATAAATATGAATTTTTGTAATTATTTTTAGTCATTGCAAATACATCACTGGTCGTATAAAGGTTTTTATTTAACGCTTCCTTGTACGTCTCAAATTTCGTAAGTGTTAGGTCTTAGTCAGTCTATCTAGGATTCCTACCACTTCACTGGTGACCTCGGCAAAAAGAAGAAAATGACGGAGCAGACTAACAAGGACGTGTTGCCAGTACTAGGACTCCCCACATCGATGGAGTCATGCAGAGTTGCTGTAAGGAGTCCAGCATTTAATCCCAGTGATCCAGAACTATGGTTTGCGCAGTTGGAAGGTCAGTTTACTTTATCAAATATTACAACGGACAGTACCAAGTTCTACTACGTGCTATCCCAGTTAGAGGCGCAGCATACTGCAGAAATTCGTGACGTCATCGTTTCGCCGCCGGCTAGTGGGAAGTACGAAAAACTGAAGGCAGAATTAATCAGGAGACTCTCGGCATCCCAGGAACGCAAAACGAAACAGCTGCTTATCCACGAAGAGCTTGGCGACCGAAAACCATCGCAGTTCCTTAGACACCTGCAGTATTTGGCAGGCACGAACGTACCGACAGATTTCATTCGCACCATTTGGGCAAGTAGACTTCCAACTCATATGCAAACCATAGTGGCGTCACAAGCAAGTAGGGAGCTCGACGAGGTAGCACAGCTGGCCGACCAAATAAATGACATCGTTCCAGTAAACGGGCAAGTAGCTTGCGCCAGTACTAACTACTTACCTGCAAGTTCCGCAACATCGAGTTCTGCAATTGATATGTTGTCGCAGCGTATTGAACAACTGAGCCGGAAGATAGAAGCAATGGAGGTACATGGCAGATCGAGAGGAAGATCTAGAAGTAACCAAGGACCCCGCTCCAACAGTCGCTCTCGGTCACGTCAACGTCCAGATGGCCATCCACACTGCTGGTATCATTACCGTTTTTAGGGAACGAGCAAGGAAATACACCCCACCGTGTAGCTACGGGAAGTCGGGAAACTACCAGGGCAGCCAATAGTGGCGGAGAACGACTGCCCAGGTCAGACAAGCCGCCTGTTCATCACGGATCGCAAGACCAAGATTCAATACCTCATCGACACGGGTTCAGACTTGTGTGTATTTCCTAGGTCTGCCATTCGAGGACAACTAAGCAAGTCGAAGTACGAATTGTTCGCTGCTAACGGTACAGTCATATCCACGTACGGGTACTTAGGCCTCACTCTGGACTTGGGATTACGCCGCGCATTCTCCTGGCGCTTCGTCATAGCGGATGTCTCCAAACCAATCATCGGCGTCGACTTTTTAGGTTACTACAACCTGCTCGTGGACGTTCGAAATCAACGCCTGGTTGACGGGGTGACGTCATTGGCAGTCTACGTGCCATGTCGGGATTCTACGAATGCAATTTCATCGGTGCGCACTACCAACACCGAAGATTCTATATACTACCGTCTTCTGCGAGAGTACAGCGCGATCACACGACCAGCTGGTAAGCCTAGCACGCCTCGACACTCTACGGTCCATCATATCCGCACCACTCCTGGCCCTCCAGTTTCTAGCCGTCCACGCAGATTGGACCCTGAACGGCTGAGCATAGCGAAGAAAGAGTTCGAGGAAATGCTGCAGAATGGCACCGCACGACCCTCGGAGAGTCCATAGTCATCGCCGCTCCATCTAGTGCGTAAGAAGAACGACGGTTGGCGTCCCTGCGGTGATTATCGGGCACTCAACGCACGTACGATTCCTGACCGGTATCCCGTGAAGCACATACAGGACTTCGCACATCAGCTGACTGGTACTACCACCTATTCTACCATCGATTTAGTCAAAGCCTACAATCAGATCCTGTCTACGAAGAGGATGTCAACAAGACTGCAATAACGACGCCCTTCGGCCTATTCGAATTTCCATTCATGACGTTTGGTCTTCGAAATGCCGCACAGACCTTCCAGCGGTTCATGGATGAGGTGCTCAGAGGCTTGGATTTTTGCTATGGCTATATCGATGACGTATTGGTGTTCAGCAGCAGTAGCACAGAGCACCAGCAACACCTCAAGATATTATTTGCGAGATTGGCTGAGTATGGCGTACTAATAAACACTAGCAAGTGTGTGTTTGGGCAACCAGAGGTAAGCTTCCTCGGCTACAAGGTATCGGCCAACGGTATCCAACCACTCAGCTCGAAGGTGCAAGCCGTCCAGGACTACCCAGTGCCAAAGACCGTGAAGGAGTTACGCAGATTCCTGGGTATGATAAACTTTTATCGACGGTTTATACCGCAGGCAGCTCGAGACCAAGCTCCGTTACACAATATCCTGTCTGGTCCAAAAGTTAAAGGCTCGCATCCTGTTCACATGACGGAGGAACTGCTGCAAGCCTTCAATAGCTGCAAACAGAGGCTGGCAGAAGCAGCATTGTTGGCGCATCCGAATCCACATGCAGAACTAGCCATACAGACCGATGCATCAGACACTGCAATTGGAGCCGTCCTACAGCAGCGCGATGGTGAAGATTGGCAACCCTTAGGATTCTTTTCTAAGAAGCTGAGCCCATCCCAAAATAAGTATAGCCCATATGACAGAGAGCTGCTAGCAATATATGAGGCGATTAGATATTTCAGGCATATGGTGGAAGCCAAGAACTTCGCAGTCATGACAGATCACAAGCCGCTCACCTACGCATTTGCGAAACAGCGTGAAAGTTGTTCACCGCGCCAGTTCCGGTACCTCGATTATATAAGTCAGTTCACAACTGACATAAGGTATATAGCTGGAAAGGACAACGTAGTAGCCGATTCTTTATCTCGCATTTATGAAATTAAATTGCCCTTAGATTACCAGGCCCTTGCACGAGATCAAAGAAGAAGACGAAGAGCTGCAAACTCTCCTGAAGGAAGGTTCGAGCCTCAAGCTACAGAAGTGCAGGATGGCAAGCGCAGATTGCGAGGTATACTGTGACGTGTCCGTAAGTACTCGCCCATTTATAACTCGGCCGTTTCGCAAGCAGGTCTTCGACACGCTTCACAACCTCAGCCATCCAGGAGTCAAGGCTACGGTACGACTGATATCACAGCGGTATGTTTGGCCTGGTATTCGCAAGGACTGTCGACAATGGGCGAAGGAGTGTCAAGAATGCCAGCGAAGCAAAGTGACCAGGCATACGACATCACCTCCAGCAGCATTCCAAACACCTTCAGGGCGTTTCCAGCACATCCACTGTGATTTAATTGGTCCTTTACCCTTATCTTCTGGCCACAGGTACTGCTTGACCATCGTCGATCGAGTCACCCGCTGGCCTGAGGCGCTCCCACTCGAGGACATGACCGCCGAGACCTGCGCTGCAGCATTGACAGCCGGGTGGATAGCGCGCTTTGGGTGTCCTGAGCGCATTACAACCGACCGCGGAAGGCAGTTCGAGTCGCAGACTTTCAAAGAACTGGCCGCGCTCATCGGTGCAACACACCACCACACCACAGCTTATCATCCAGCAGCTAATGGATTAGTCGAGAGACTTCATCGCCAGCTCAAAGCCGCCATAGTCTGCCACAACCACTCAAACTGGACTGAAGTACTGCCGTGGGTTCTTCTGGGCATCCGCAGCGCTTGGAAGGATGACCTCCAGGCATCGACAGCAGAATTGGTTTATGGCGAGCCACTACGCTTACCTGGTCAATTCCTCACCATGAGTCCAGAAGAAGCAGTTGACACCGACAGCGTTATCAGTAGACTTCGCGCACACATGAGGAAGCTAACCCCGCAGCCTACGTCTTGGCACACCAGTTCCAGCAGAACTTTCTACATACCCAAGGACCTAAGAACTGCAACTCATGTCTTTCTGCGTCAAGGACCTGCAAAGAGGCCACTACAGCCACCATACCAGGGTCCATACAAAGTACTTCGACGTGCCGAGAAAACCTTCGACATCGAAGTCAATGGGAAGACGCAAAGAGTCACGATCGACCGCCTGAAACCTGCGTACATGGCCAAGGAAGACTCCAGCATGACAGAAGAACACCCAGCTACCGAGGGGCAACGCGCGCAGTATAAGACCAGAAGTGGACGCACCGTTCGCTTCCCACAATACTATCGCCCGTAGTAACGGGCTCAGCGGGGAGTGATGTGGCGAGTAGTTGACCGTCGTGCAAGTAACTTTACTCGCTACAACGAGGCATCAAATCACGCCACCTACTACGTCACGGATCATACGATGCTGCGTCATTGTCGCCCGCGCGCCTACAACAGCCTGCGCGCACACATCGAAGCGACGCAAGCTCCGCCCACTCCGATAGCCGGCCAATGACCCCGGCGCCGTGCTACGAGATTCAACATGGCGGAAGCTTCATCTATTGTTTTACTTTAGCAGCCATATTTATTTCAACCCCACTGCGCTTGCTCATAGCAAAGCGGGAGTCGTTTTGTTTGTGTACATATAAATATGAATTTTTGTAATTATTTTTAGTCATTGCAAATACATCACTGGTCGTATAAAGGTTTTTATTTAACGCTTCCTTGTACGTCTCAAATTTCGTAAGTGTTAGGTCTTAGTCAGTCTATCTAGGATTCCTACCACTTCAACAGAAAAGCTCATCCCAAATATTGCCGAACCCTCAATTATTGTGATGGACAATGCTCCCTACCACTCTGTGGTAAAAAATAAAGCACCAATATCATCTAACAAGGTTGATGAAATTGGGTCTTGGCTAGTAGAAAACAATGTGCCTTTTGACCCTAACTTGCGGAAACCTTCTCTACTCGCACTGGTAAAGAAACATAAACCCGAACCAATATATGAAATAGACGAGATTTTGGGTCAATATGATCATACCGTTGTACGGTTGCCACCTTACCACTGCGATCTAAATCCAATCGAACTGATTTGGGCTCTAGCAAAGAGGAAGGTCGCAGAACAGAATGTTGGTGCAAAGGATATAAAGCAGTTAACTTTAGAAGCTTTTAATAACATTACAGCACAGGAATGGAAAAACTGTTGTGACCATGTAAAAAAAATTGAAAAAGAATATTATGATCGTGGAAGTTTATTGTATACAGACATAGACAAGTTGGTTATTCAGGTTGGTCCGGATAGTACTGATGACGATTCTTTTTCAGAAATGAATGATGAATAGAGATGGGCATTTACCCGATAAATTTCCGAGACTCGGAAATTTATCCATTTATACCCATATTTTCCCAGGAATTTTTAATTTATACCGGGTAAAAATTAAAATCAATTAAAATGTTTGTAATTACGATATTTTACAATATATCGTTAAGATTTATTATGAAACTAGCTATCGCCCGTTAGGCTTCGCCCGCGTGAGTTTCGCTTAGATAAAAAATCTCTCTTGGAGCTTTTCATCAGATGTTCCAGATCTTCAATTTTTATACGTCAGCAGAAAATGCTCATCAGGTTGAACGACTTTTAATAAGGCGCCATTTCCATATATGTTATAGTGTAGCTGGTCTCTTGCAGTTCTTCATCAGATGTTCCAGATCTTCAATTTTTGTACGTCATCAGAAAATGCTCATCAGGTTGAACGACTTTTGTTAAGGCACCATTTCCATATTTCTTATAGTTTAGCTGTTCTGTTAAGGTTCTTCATCAGGTGTTCCAGTTTTCAAAATAAATTATAGCCTATATGTTGCCCAGGCTTAATAGCTATACAACAAAAAAAGTTTCATTCAAATCCGTCCGGTAGTTTTTGCGTGAAACGCGTACATACATACAGACAGACAGACAGACGGACAGACAGACAAGAAATTCCAAAAAAATATTTTTGCTTTCAATTATTCTTTTTAGGTGTCCCTCTATCCATTTCAGTCAAAAATATTAAATGTACAGACAAAATATTTTTACTGTTTTATTATATGTATAGATAGATAAGCACATATTTAGTTTTTAAATTAAGTACTGTTTATAAAAGTACTTATAAAGTGTACAATTTACGTTTTGGTTACAAAAAGACCTGACAAGATATAGGTATCTTTATTCTGACTCATTCGCAGCCAACTGGTTTTAGACGATAAATGTTATGCCGGGGCGACGAACAAGTTTGCCAAATGCCGGAATTCTATTGAACGGCTAGGCGATCATCGAATCGTAAGGCCCGCCTTACACGAATGTCAGCCAACTTAGGTAATTACACTCTCTCTCTCTCTGTGTCAGAGGAAAGACGTCCACTGCTGGACAAAGGCCTCCCCAAGGATTTCCATAACGACCGGATGCGGGCAGCGCAGGACCGGTCGTTATGGAACTTAATTACTAACTCTCTCAAAAACACGCTTGCATAAAATTTTCTCGATAGAAAAATATTGCGAAGTTACCTCCAAATCCTAACTAATATTATAAATGTGAAAGTGAGTTTGTTTGTTACCTCTTCACGCTTTATCTACTCAACCAATCTTCCTATTTCACATACACATAGTTAGAAGTACTGAGAAGGCCATAGGATACTTTTCATCCCGGGAAAAAGCACTGTTCCCGAAGGAAATTCACGCGGGCGAAGCTGCGGGCAAAAGTTAGTCTATAATACAACTGAAGATGTTTTGATTTTTTTGTTAATTCTACTTTAAACAGCCATATACTAAAAATGCATCATTATTTTCAAAATATTATTTGAATACATATGATTTTAAATCTGTTGTTTATGTTTTTTTAATATTTGAACCGAAAACAACTAGTTATTTATCTTCCTTATAATCAAAACACACCTAATATTTATACTTCAATTATTATTTTATCAGTATTAAAGAAAATAAGGATAATTTACTTTCATTTTAATTTCTTCCCGGTATAAATAAAAAATATCGGGTATAAATTAATTTTTACCAATTCTACCCATTCTTTCCCATTTTTACCTTCCGGAAATTTATCCAAGCGCCCATCTCTAATGATGAAGAAATAGAGGTGGTTAATACAAGCTTAGGTGGTAGTACATCACAGCAATCAAGTGATATCATGGACGGGGTAGAATATTTGGATTTTGAATTGCTTGATTAATTTAATAATTATAAAATAAACAAAATGCTATAATTTCCTATTTTTTCATATCTTTTTTTAATCTACATTTTATTAATTTAAGAAGAGAAATAATTAAAAGGTGAGCCGTAATAAAATTTGGTTAGCCACAAAAATCTGTATTTTAATCATTTGATCAGCATTTAAAGATTTTGTATGCAATTTTTATCCGTGAATACGCCACATTACTTTAGTAAGAGAAGTCTTTCTTTATTTCAGTTTATTCGGAATCTAGTAATTAAATTAAATTTTAAATAAACGTAACGACCGATCGTAATATTCAAGTATCAAAATCGTTTGGGCGGTACAAGCTGTGTTACCATATGAACGATGGTGGTGCCCTCATTTATTTTCTACTCTTTTATGTCGCACTGTAGATTTTGATTTTCTAAATTGTAAAATACACAAAGAAAAAGTAATTGAATACTTATTAGAATCAACGACAAAAAATTTTATATTTAACTAGCTTTCGCCCGCGGCTTCGCCCGCGTCATCGTTAGCGTGAATTTCCCACGGGAGCCGTGCCTTTTCCCGGGATGAAAGGTACCCTATGTCCTTCTCCGTACTTCTAACTATGTGTATGCGAAATTTCAGGAAGATTGGTTCAGTAGATGAAACGTGAAGAGGTAACAAACAAACCAACAAACAAACTCACTTTCGCATTTATAATATTAGTTAGGATTAGGATTATTGTAAGAATATAAATAAAATCCTAGTCAGAAAGAGACCCAGAAAACAAAAACTATATAATATGACATTTACGTACTTACTATAGGAGTGATTATGTATACCATAATATTAGTACCAAACCTCATATTCAGGAGGCAGCACTGAGCCTATTGCTTATTTTAGTCGCCAAGAGGTCTCTATTTCAGTATAATAAAAGGTACTCTGCGGTTACTTTGACGTAACGTCATTTTGACATGACGTCTATTTTGTCAAATAATAGATGGCGTTACTATAATTGGTATCGCATGCCCACGGGAACCATTTTTTCCGGGATAAAAAGTAGCCTATGTGTATTCCAGGTTATTATCTACCTCTGTACCAAATTTCATCGAAATCCGTCCAGTAGATTTTGCGTGATTGAGTAACAAACATCCTCACAAACTCACATCCAAACACATTTATAATATTAGTATGGATTAAGCAGGCAGATGGCGGCGGATGGTGGGAAAACAACACTAAATAAGAATGCAAAAAAATCGTTTGGTTTGAAATGTTCTTCTTGTTTTATTCCAAAAGAATCACTCCATTTACATATTGAATTAAATTGATATTCACTAGTTAGTTATAATACTAGGTATTTAAGATTAAATTGCAATATATGGCGAACGACACAGAAAGATGGAGACGGTGTTAAAGAGAGGTTATGCGAACCAATGCGAAATGTCAAAGAAACGAATGAAATTCATGACTTGTTCATGACTAACATTACAACCTATAATCGGGCCGAAACCTAAACTCCCGTATGACGTATGTCAGTTTGACAATAATAGTGATGTACCTAAACACGATTCGGTACGATTATTTGATTTTACGTAAAAAAAAACAAATCCAAATAAAATAATTATTTTTATTAATCAGAAGTCTGAACCATCAAAGTAGCTGTCATACTCACTAACATGGATAATAAATTCATTGTGAATAATATTATCTACTCTGATGTCACGATTCGATACGATTGCGCGAATTCTTGTCCCTCTTTCTATTTTTTTTTTGTATTGCTTTATTAGTTTTTTTTAATTGTAATACTTGTTATATTCAGCATTTAAACATCAATAACAAACCTTATTAAATAAATCGAAAAATTAAACGATGTATCGCGATTTTTTATGTTTTCATGATCGATTTATTGTAGCCGGATGCAATGGAACTCTCTAAACGTGCAAGCCGGAAGTTCAAGTACCACATTTCCGAGCATAGATTTAAAAATAAAAAAATTAGGAACTTCATGGGCTTGACCCTGATGACACCTGTCATACGGGAGTTTAGGTTTCGGCCCGATTATAAATGACACGACGGTGCATCTTTTGACAGTTGAAGATAGTGATGAGACATGTAAACTATTCAATCATTAATCATGCTGTTTTTTAAGTATTTAATTTCGATTATAATAAAATAGAAGATAAATAAAATATTTGAGCCCTTTTTGCATTTTTATTTCGTAATATGAACTTTATACATTACTTTAAATTATTTACATGTAATTGTAATTGTAATTGATTATGATATATTCATGTGCGGGTGTCGGCTGTGCCAATCACTAAAACAGCTATCTTGTCATTTGTTTCTATCTTGTTTATGAATTTTCTGCCTTCGCAGAAAACAATAGGATTTGGCTTAAACAATCACTCTAGTAGTAGTAAGAAATTCGAAACTCAATGCATTACAATAATGTCTGTCACATTAAGTTAACAGTGTTGAGCAAATAATTTTAACAGTGTCTCACCTCACTGCGTCATCTATCGTATGTGTTGTGAACCATCTATCGGCTGTTATGAAAAATCCTTGTTGTCGACCAAACACTGTAAGTAGTGTTCGTTCGGTTCCCAACACAAACGGAGTCGCGGGCACAGCTAGTCTTCAAACTATTCAAAGGATCTGTCAGCGATGTGAGCTCTAACGTGTCTTGATAAACTTTTAATAGAAGCCCTTTGAGAGACATCTCACTGGAGTTGTTTCTTCTTATTGTGAGTTCTCAAGTGACGCAATAAATGAGACTTACGACTAAACCGATGTTGACACACTTCACATTGGAATGGTTTCTCTCCAGTGTGAGTTCTCAAATGTCTTACTAAATCAGACTTTCCATTAAAATGACAATCACAAACATTACATTGGAATGGTTTCTTTCCAGTGTGAGTTCTCAAATGTTGTAATAAATTAGACTTTTGATTACAACGATGATCACAAACATTACATTGAAATGGCTTCTCTCCAGTGTGGGTTCTAATGTGAGTTAATAAATGAGACTTACGATTAAAACGATGATCACAAACATCACATTGGAATGGTTTCTCTCCAGTGTGAGATCTCAAATGTTGTAGTAAATTAGACTTTTCATTAAAACGACGATCACAAACATTACATTGAAATGGTTTCTCCCCAGTGTGAGTTCTAATGTGAGTTACTAATTGAGATGTCTGACTAAACCGATGTTGACACACTTCACATTGGTATGGTTTCTCCCCAGTGTGAGTTCTCAAATGTATTACCAAATTAGACTTTTCATTAAAACAATGATCACAAACATCACATTGGAATGGTTTCTCTCCAGTGTGAGTCCTATAATGCGTCATCAAGGCAGAACGATACTCAAACCGTCGCTGACAAACGTCGCACTGGTGTGGTCCCTGAGCAGTCCGAGTTGTTGACTCTCGCCGAGACTCGCGCTGTTTCCTGTTGGTCGTACTTCCGGCAGCTTGTTTCCGTTTGTCAGCTGCCGACGTCTGCGCTGAAGCGACACCTGAGAATGATCAGTTTTATCAGTAAATCTCATGTGTCAGTTGGCTCAGCTTCACTAATCTGTGAACAACCAGGATCCAGGAAACAATCCGTACTGCAAATGGGAGGAGACATACGTGATGCACAACTACGTAGTGTCAGTAGCCAAGACTCAAGTATGGTTGTCCACATTGTCCATATGAGATGTCCAGTAGAGTAAATAGTTAGTCAACCAGTAGATGTCTGTTTGTAATATAATGGGTGAAACGAAACGCAGGCGTTTCCCTTTGTCGCCGCCAGACGGCCGCGGGGTTCTCATGGCAGGGACCCGGCTTGCGGGGTTCTGACACTGCTCGTGTGAATGGGTCGCGGACGGCCGCCATTGTCCTGTGCTATATCGGTTTGATTTAATACGCGGAGAGGTCCCGCGTCTTTTGATTGTTAATTAGTTTGAGTTATATTTGTGAATTTCCTGTTTGTTAAATAACTATTAAGTTTGTGTTAGTGTAACCCGTTATTGTGACTTTTTCCTGTGAGATGTGACGCGTGGCTGGTCGCTCACATCTATCTGTTGCCGAGCCAACTTCGGGAAGAAATCTATTTATTTGTTCTGGGGAATTGAGATCTCGGGGTAGGTTTGGTGTTTAGGGACCGCATCCCCTTCCAGAAGACACTCGAAGTTGGATCCGAAGATTAAGAAGATTCAGTTTGGTAAGTGCTTTGCAATTGTAGTTATTAAGTTAGGTTATTATATAGGGCCCTGTAGCTCCTTTATAAGCTATAGTGGTAGCAGGCTGCGTATAGGTTAGGTTTTAGGCTCTAGTCGGACAGACGTAGTGCCGTGTCAGGTTCTTACCGTTATTTCGATTTACCGCCATTTTAAGATCCGGTCTGTTTTAAGACCCGGTCTTTTCCGGTACAGAATCTTCCCGCCACTTCGTTTGTCCCGGATTCTCTGCGCACATTTTCTGGTAGCAGAGCGTAGTTTATCTACCCTCTATTTGTTCGTTTGTAAAAAATAATTAATTGTTTGTAAAAATTATTAGATTTTTCTTAGTTTGTTTGTATAAGAATATTTGTAACCTTTTTTGTATTTGTTTGCGGTTTGTACCGTGCGTTCCGGGTTTGTGCCATTCTCATACCTACCGCGGTTCTTCGTGTAGTTGTTTGATTTTGTTGTTTTTTATTTACCTTTTGTTATTTTTTGTTTGTGACTTGACGCGATGGCGAAGGTCTCCAATGCTAGGGCGACACTCGCCAACGAATTGAGATGGTTTGTGACGGCCGGAGGACTCCTGTCCCGGAAGGACAGGGAGGGCGCCATACTGCTAAGAGCGGATCACCTCCACTCACGATTGATTAGCGCGGAAGCGGCCATGGTGGTGCTTACCGAAGCCGAACTTGCCCCGGAGGTCTACGCAGGTCACATGGCGGACATGGACCAGATCCTGAGTCTGCACGATGATATCGCGGAGGCGGCGACCGCAATAAGGGCGAGACAGGCTGGCGGACCAGCCCCTCGCACACCTGTTAGACAGGAAGGACCAGCGGTTACTGGTCGGCTCCCCAACCTTCAGCTGTCCCACTTTGGGGGTAGGATGGAGGAGTGGGTAGCATATAAAAATATGTTTGAGTCCCTGGTCGTAGCACGACAGGATTTGTCGAAGGCCCAGAAGATGGCCTACCTCCTCTCCACTCTTGAGGATGAAGCGCGGTCGCTCATCCAGCACCTCCGGGTGAAGGACGACCAGTACGATACGGCTTGGGAGTTATTGAACTCCCGCTACCAAAATTTACGTTTGTTAGCGGATGCGCACGCCGCACAGTTGATGGCCCTGCCCAAGGTGGCCAACAGGGCACAGTTGCGCCTGCAGTTGCTCACGCCCGTTACAGTGGCCTGTAACGCGCTCCGCACACTGGGGCTGCCGGTGGACCAATGGTCTTTTTTGTTGGTGCACATTGTATTGGGCAAATTGCCCAATGACATCCGCTCGCGGTTTGAGCGCGAAAATGCGGGGCGGGATAGCACCACCCTACCAACATTCACTGACTTGGTGAAGTTTTTGGAGTTTGAGGCACGGGCTGCTGAGAATACCATGACGGACTCAGCGCCATCCAGAGCGCCTGAACGTAGGCCCTTGGAACCCTCATGGCGAGGGAAGCCCCAACAGGGACGGCAACCGCCACCGCGTGGAGCTGGTGTGCGGGTTGCACACACGGCAGCAGTCGCGAGGGACGCGGACTGCCTGCAATGTGGCCGGATGGGCCACAGCCTGCTGCAATGCAGGGACTGGCAGAGACTGCCAGTACAAGATCGGCGCCGCATGGCAAGGCGGCATGAACTTTGCTTTTACTGTTTGGGCAGTCACTATGCACGTGACTGTCCCAGAGCCATACCATGCAGTGCATGCCGTGGGCTGCACCACGTGATGCTCTGCATGAACCGTAACGGGGATGGCCCCCGGTTGTTGAGGCAGGGGTCCCCTATGGGCGGGGGCGCTCCTGCGCGAAGCCCTCCACCATCGGACGGAGGACGCGGCTTTCGCTCGTCGCACCCCCTCGGGAGGGGGTCGCGTACCTGCGCGGGTCTTGGCGGACCGGGACCACGCGCCCCAAGGTCATGGCCAGTATGTGGCTGGCCAGGCCCCGGATAGGGCCCCCATGGGCGGGGGCCCTAGATCGGACGTGAGAGTGGGGACACCCCTCCACGCGGGTTACCACTACCCACCACATGCAGCCGCAGCGGTTTTCTCCGCCGCTGCACGAGTACCCACGGCTGGAGTACCACCCGCCGTACCATATGTATGGCCGGGCCGCGGGTTCTGCCCCCCCTCAGATGGGGATGTGCACTCGCCCGACATATTATCCGGGTCAGTGGCGCGCCCCTGGTTTGGAGAGAGTGGGGAGCCCGTAACTAGCTTGCTCCCTTGCTGGGACAGAGCCGCGGACGGTTCTGCTCCCTACCGCGGTGGTCCGCGTATGGGGTCGTGGGGGAGAAGCCATTAATTTGAGAGCTCTGTTGGACTCAGGGGCTCAAAGCAGTTTGGTTACCACTCGAGTGGCACACCAGTTAGGTTTAGTCGTGGAAGACTCGCCTGTGCCACTTCTTGGAGTTGGTGGCATACAAGTGAAGTGTCTGACGGGCCAGACACTTGTCACCTTTTCTTCGCTGAAGTCCTCCACAATGAGGATCACGACTTCGGCTATGGTAATGGATACCATTGCGGGTTGGCACCCTCGACAGACATACCGCCGGGTGTGTTGTCTTTGGTTTCGGGTCTGGATTTGGCCGACCCCTTTGTTTTTCATCCCGGCCCAGTGGACTTGCTCCTGGGCTCGGACGTATTGGGTTGGATTTTGTTGGGTACCCAGAAAGCTCTGGGTTCGTCTTCACTGATGGCAGTGTCTACTATCTTTGGTTTCGCCCTGATGGGCCCTGTGTTTGATAATAGCACCGTGGAGGAGCCACCGGTCGTCGCATCAGCGTCCTTGGCCAAGACCATGCAAAGGTTTTGGGAGGTGGAGGAGCCACCTATGAGTTCCAGGATGGATCCGGAACACGCTGAGTGCGAAGCCTTCTTTCGATCAACCACGGAGAGGTTGCCCTCCGGTCGGTTTGTAACTAGATTACCATTTGTTGCTACACGTCCTAGCCTAGGGCAAAGTAGGGCGCTTGCGGAGAAACGACTGCTGTCCATGGAGCGACGTATGCAGCGTGACCACGTACTTCGCGATAAATATATTGAATTTATGCGCGAGTACGAGGATTTGGGTCACATGTCTCCGGCTCGAGTTGATTGGAGCTCAACTGAGCATTATTTTTTTGCCCCACCACGCGGTGGTGAAGGCCTCAACGGGCAAGTTGCGGACTGTCTTTGATGGGTCCGCACCCACTTCGAACGGGGTTTCGTTGAATCTGTGTTTGCATTCAGGTCCCAAATTGCATAGGGACATAATTGACATCATCTTGAACTTTAGAAGACATCAAGTGGTTTTTGGTGCGGACATCCGGATGATGTTCCGCCAGACAGTCATACATCCTGGAGGACAGGCGATTCCAGTTGATACTCTGGCGTGAGCGCCCTGAGGATCCTGTGACGGTGTATGAACTCAACACAAACACGTATGGTTTGAAATCTAGTCCCTATATCGCCATCAGATCATTGCTTGAATTGGCAGAGCGGGAACGGATCCGCTTTCCCCGTGGGGCTTCCGTGCTGTCACGTGACTTGTATGTTGATGACGTGTGCACCGGAGCCCAAAGTATTGAGGAGGCCCTCCTACTGCGGGATGAATTGATCGAAATATTGAAGACAGGTGGCTACGAGCTACGTAAGTGGTTGTCCAATGAGCCTAAAGTTCTAGAAGGGATCCCGGAGGATCACCAACAGAACCCTCACCTGTTTGAGGATGTGGATGATCCCAACAGGATAGCGGTGCTAGGGCATGCAGTACCAGCCGCTAACCGATATTTTTACATTCCAAGTGGACTTGGAAATACCAAAGGTCTGGACTAAGAGAACGGTGTTGTCCGTAATAGCTCGTATGTTTGATCCAAGCGGTTGGATCAGTCCAGTGATATTCTCTGCGAAGTGTCTTCTTCAGAGACTTTGGACTTTGGGCGTCTCGTGGGACGAGCCGCTGTTTGGCTCTCCATTGGATGATTGGCTCGAGTTGTTTTCATCGATTAAGGAAGTCAATCGGATTGCCTTGCCTCGTCGAATATTGCCCCCGGGAAATATCGAGCCAGCCTGCATGGCTTTTGTGACGCGTCGGAGCGAGGCTACGCCGCGTCAGTCTATATGCGGACAGTTGACGCCGATGGCCGGGTCAATGTCTCGCTTTTGTTAGGGAAGAGCAAGGTCGCCCCCATCAGGACTAGGCTGACTATTCCCAAGCTTGAGTTGAGTGGAGCTCACCTTCTCTCTAAATTGTTGCATCACGTTGCCAGTGAGCTGGCGGCCACGGTCGAGATACGAGACATCTTCGCCTGGTCGGATAGCCAGGTCGCGCTTGCATGGTTGCGCGCGGCCCCACATACCTTGGAGGTTTTTGTTGGAAACAGGGTTTCCCAAATTCAAAATATTGGAATTGATATAACATGGAGACATGTGCCGGGAGAGCTTAACCCAGCGGACTGTGCTTCCCGAGGTTGTACGGCACCAGAATTGGTGTCACACCCGCTCTGGTGGGGTCCAGAGTGGCTGATGGGATCAGAAACTTCTTGGCCTGTCTGTCAGACAGATGTTACTTCTTTGAGTTTGACTGGGCTCCGTGTACATGCTGTAGTCGCTGAGACGACGTCGGAGCCGGATTGGCTACTTGCTCGGTATAGCAGCTTGGATAAGCTTCTGGGTGTTACCAGTTGGATTAAGCGTTTCATACATAATTGTAGAAACCCACAGGCAAAGCGGTTGGAGCCGATTGCAGGTGCAGAAGAGCGCCGGAGCGCATTGTTGCATTGGGTCCGTGTCGTGCAGACCGGACGGTTTGAGTCAGAGCTTCAGATTTTGCGCGACGGACGCGCTAAGTTGAAGGGCGCGGTCGCTCGTTTGAACCCGTACATCGACTCGGATGGGCTTCTTCGGGTTGGAGGCAGGCTCCGGAAGGCGGATCTTCCATATGAGACTCGCCATCCTCTGTTGTTGCCCAAGGGCGGACCCTTGGTGCAGCTTTTGGTGTCTGATCGACACATTCGTAACGCCCATGCTGGGTGCAATGCTTTGTTGGCTATTTTGCAACGCGAGTTTTGGATATTGTCTGCCCGAAGAGCAATCCGTAGTGTTCTGTTTCGATGTATTGCATGTTATAGGTTGAAGGCATCCACGATGCAACCACAGATGGGTGATTTGCCCGCTGATCGAATCCGACCTTCGAGACCGTTTGACGGCGTTGGAACCGATTTTGCCGGTCCCTTTTCGATCAAGGCTTCTCCCTTTCGTAATGCCCGTATTGTGAAGGGCTATTTGTGTGTATTTGTTTGTTTGGCCACCAAGGCTGTCCATTTGGAGGTGGTATCGGCTCTGACTACGGAGGCCTTCGTCGCCGCGTTGATCGCTTTGTTTCGCGTCGAGGTCTACCTTCCTTATTAGGTCTGATAATGGCACAAACTATAAGGGAACTGTAAATTATCTTAAGGATGTTTCTGTGTTTATTGATAAAAATTGTACTAGTTTAAGTCAAATTGCTGCCCAAAGGGGAATAACCTGGAAGTTTAGTCCCCCAAGTTGCCCCCATTGGGGAGGGATTTTTGAAGCGGCTGTGAAATCCGCAAAGACCCACCTCCGCCGCATTATCGGAGAAACGGCTCTAACTTTTGAAGAGCTGGCCACAGTGTTTTGTAAAGTTGAGGCGGTCCTCAACTCTCGTCCTCTCTGTCCGCTATCTCCAGATCCAAATGACTTGGAAGCTCTCACCCCTGGTCATTTTTTGGTGGGAGGGCCGTTGAATGCCCTGCCCGAATACCCGTGGAAGGATGAACGCGTATATCGGTTGTCGCGTTTTCAAATGTTGCAGCAAATGAGCCAGGACTTTTGGCGTCGCTGGTCGCTTGAATATTTGCATTTGCTGCAGCAAAGAGTGAAGTGGACAGACAGGACTGAGCCTCCCAGGGAGGGTGATTTAGTATTGTTAAAAGAGGCAAATTTGCCCTCATTGCTTTGGCGACGAGCTCGCATATTACGTTTGATTCTTGGCGGAGATGGCACTCCGCGTGTGGCTGGAGGTGTTGGTCGACGGTTCGATTTTAAGGAGAGGTGTGACCTCTCTCGCCCGCCTTCCCGTAGAGTAAGCTAGCGGTCTGCTTCTCAGACCGGGACGGGGGGATGTTTGTAATATATTGGGTAAAACTAAACGCAGGCGTTTCGCATTGTCGCCGCCAGAGGGCGTTCGGGGTTTTCACACTGCTAGCGTGTGAATGGCGTCGCGGACGGCCCGCCATTGCATTGTCCCGGGCGATATCGGTTTGATTTTAATACGCGGAACGGTCTCGCGTCTTTTGCTTGTTGTTTAGTTTGAGTGATAATTGTGAATTTCCTGTTTGTTAAATAACTATTGAATTTGTGTTTGTGAAAAACTCTGTTATTGTGACTTTTTCTTGTGAGAGGTGAAACGTGGCTGGCTGTTCACATCTATCTGTTCCCGAGTGAAACTACGGGGAAGAAATCTATTTAGTTGTCCTGGGGAATTGAGATCTCAAGGGTTAGGTAGGGTGATTAGGGACCGCATCCCCTTCCCGAAGACACTCAAGTTTGGATCCGAAGAGAAAGAAGATTTAATTTGGTAAGTGGTTTGCAATTGTAGTTAATTTATAGGTTAGGTTATCATATAGGGCCCTGTAGCTCCCTTCATAAGCTACGGTGGTAGCAGACTGCGTATAGGTTAAGTTTAGGCTCTAGTCGGACAAGCGTGGTGTCGCGTGGAGATTTTTTCCCGGTACTTAATTTTACCGGTAGATTTTTTCCCGGTAAAGTTCCGGTACAGAATTCTTCCCGCCGCTTCGTTTGTCCGGATTCTCTCTGCCACATTTTCTGGCAGCAGAGCGTAGTTGCTCTGCACACCATCAAGAAAAGCGTTCACAAGTATTAGACAGGTACATCAAGCTTTTTATAACTACGAGTATGATAAAAATGTATTCAAAGATAATGGGTAACATTAACATTATTGTTGTACTGAGTCACAGCGGTCACAGCGGTTACAGCCATGTAAACAAATACTGTAGAGAAAATGGGATTATATAGGAAATATTGGTTTGACGCTCCAAAGCCTGCCCCTCGCTGCCATCATCATTAACATTGTGGAGCAAATGTTACGGATGATGTCATTTCAAATAGACGAAGTCAGTAAACAGCAAGAGATTTGGTGGATCACTACGAGACAGTAAAAACAATATGAGTCTGTTTTGTTTTGTAATCGGTTTATCTGCATCTGGAAGCATCATAAATGGGTATTCAATCAGCATAACATTCCAAATACCATTACTACAAGTCGTGATCCTTATGAGCATTTAGCGAATATTGCGCAATGGATATTGTTGAAGGTTTCGTATCTCACGAATAATGTAGGACTCACAGTGAATGGGCATATAAAGGGAGACATTAACATTAGATTAAGTTTTACAAATATCTTGGCATGCAAATTTAGAAAGAAAAATACTTGGGATAGGGAAGGAGTAAATGGCTGACCTCCAACGACCTTGACCTCCAACGACCTCCAAAAGACACACAATCCAAAAGGGCTTGAAAAGTAAGCCAATACAGACTGTGCAGAGCAACTACGCATCTGCTGCCAGAAAAATGTGCGCAGAGAGAATCCGGACAAAACGAAAAACGGCGGGAAGAATTCTGTAGGTACCGGAACTTTACCGGGAAAAAATCTACCGGTAAAAATTAAGTACCGGGAAAAATCTCCACGCTGACACCACGCTTGTCCGACTAGAATCTAACTTAAGCTATACGCAGTCTGCTACCACCGTAGCTTATGAAGGGAGCTACAGGGCCCTATATGATAACCTAACCTATAAATTAACTAGAATTGAACACTTACCAAGCTAAATCTTCTTTCTCTTCGGATCCAAACTTGAGTGTCTTCGGGAAGGGGGAATTCCTAATTACCCTACCTAACCCTTGAGATCTCAATTCCCCATAACAACTAAATAGATTTCTTCCCGTAGTTTCACTCGGGAACAGCCAGATGTGAACAGCCAGCCACGTTTCACCTCTCACAAGAAAAAGTCACAATAACAGAGTTTTTCACAAACACAAATTCAATAGTTATTTGACAAACAGGAAATTCACAATTATCACTCAAACTAAACAACAAGCAAAAGACGCGAGACCGCTCCGCGTATTAAAATCAAACCGATATCGCCCTGGACAATGCAATGGCGGACTACACACGACGCCATCCACGCTAGCAGTGTGAAAACCCCGAACGCCCTCTGGCGGCAGCAATGCGAAACGCCTGCGTTTAGTTTTACCCAATATATTACACACATCCCCCCGTCCCGGTCTGAGAAGCAGACCGCTAGCTTACTCTACGGGAAGGCGGGCGAGAGAGGTCACACCTCTCCTTAAAATCGAACCGTCGACCAACACCTCAGCCACCCACGCGGAGTGCCATCTCCGCCAAGAATCAAACGTAATATGCGGAAGCTCGTCGCCAAAGCAATGAGGGCAAATTTGCCTCTTTTAACAATACTAAATCACTCCACTCCCTGGGAGAGCCTCAGTCCTGTCTGTCCACTTCACTCTTTGCTGCAGCAAATGCAAATATTCAAGCGACCAGCGACGCCAAAAAGTCCTGGCTCATTTGCTGCAACATTTGAAAACGCGACAACCACGATATACTGCGGTTCATCCTTCCACGGGTATTCGGGCAGAGGGCATTCAACGGCTCCTCCCACCAAAAAATGACGGCAGGGGTGAGAGCTTCCAAGTCATTTTGGGATCTGGAGATAGCGGACAGAGAGGACGAGAGTTGAGGGACCGCACTCAACTTTACAAAACACTGTGGCCAGCTCTTCAAAAGTTAGAGCCGTTTCTCCGATAATGCGGCGGAGGTGGGTCTTTGCGGATTTCACAGTCCGCTTCAAGGAAATCCCTCCCCAATAGGGGGCAACTTGGGGGACTAAACTTCCAGGTTATTCCCCTTTGGGCAGCAATTTGACTTAAACTAGTACAATTTTTATCAATAAACACAGAAACAATCCTTAAGATAATTTACAGTCTCCTTTATAGTTTGTGCCATTGTCAGACCTAATAAGGGAAGGTAGACCTCGACGCGAAACAAAAGCGATCCAACGCGGCGACGAAGGCCTCCGGTAGTCAGAGCCGATACCACCTCCAAATGGACAGCCTTGGTGGCCAAACAAACAAATACACACAAATAGCCCTTCACAATACGTTTGAGCATTACGAAAGGGAGAAGCCTTGATCGAAAAGGGACCGGCAAAATCGGTTCCAACGCCGTCAAACGAGGGTCTCGAAGGTCGGATTCGACTCAGCGGGGCAAATCCTTGCCCATCTGTGGTTTACCATCGTGGATGCTCTCTCAACCTATAACATGCAATACATCGAAACAGAACGCTGCACGGATTGCTCTTCGGGCAGACAAAATCCAAAACTCGCGTTGCAAAATAGCCAACAAAGCATTGCACCCAGCATGGGCGTTACGAATGTGTCGATCAGACACCAAAAGCTGCACCAAGGGTCCGCCCTAGGGCAACAACAGAGGATGGCGAGTCTCATATGGAAGATCCGCCTTCCGGAGCCTGCCTCCAACCCGAAGAAGCCCATCCGAGTCGATGTACGGGTTCAAACGAGCGACCGCGCCCTTCAACTTAGCGCGTCCGTCGCGCAAGATACGAAGCTCTGACTCAAACCGTCCGGTCTGCACGACACGGACCCAATGCAACCATGCGCTCCGGCGCTCTTCTGCACCTGCAATCGGCTCCAACCGCTTTGCCTGTGGGTTTCTACAATTATGTATGAAACGCTTAATCCAACTGGTAACACCCAGAAGCTTATCCAAGCTGCTATACCGAGCAAGTAGCCAATCCGGCTCCAACGTCGTCTCAGCGACTACAGCATGTACACGGAGCCCAGTCAAACTCAAAGAAGTAACATCTGTCTGACAGACAGGCCAAGAAGTTTCTGATCCCATCAGCCACTCTGGACCCCACCAGAGCGGGTGTGACACCAATTCTGGTGCCGTACAACCTCGGGAAGCACAGTCCGCTGGGTTAAGCTCTCCCGGCACATGTCTCCATGTTATATCAATTCCGATATTCTGGATTTGGGAAACCCGATTTCCCACAAAAAACTCCAAAGTATGTGGGGCCGCGCGCAACCATGCAAGCGCGACCTGGCTATCCGACCAGGCGAAGATGTCCCGTATCTCGACCGTGGCCGCCAGCTCACATGCAACGTGATGCAACAATTTAGAGAGAAGGTGAGCTCCACTCAACTCAAGCTTGGGAATAGTCAGCCTAGTCCTGATGGGGGCGACCTTGCTCGTCCCTAACAAAAGCGAGACATTGACCCGGCCATCGGCGTCAACTGTCCGCATATAGACTGACGCGGCGTAGCCTCGCTCCGACGCGTCACAAAAGCCATGCAGGCTGGCTCGATATTTCCCGGGGGGCAATATTCGACGAGGCAAGGCAATCCGATTGACTTCCTTAATCGATGAAAACAACTCGAGCCAATCATCCAAGGGAGAGCCAAACAGCGGCTCGTCCCACGAGACGCCCAAAGTCCAAAGTCTCTGAAGAAGACACTTTGCAGAGAATATCACTGGACTGATCCAACCGCTTGGATCAAACATACGGGCTATTACGGACAACACCGTTCTCTTAGTCAAGACTTTTGGTATTTCCAAGTCCACTTGGAATGTGAAAATATCGGTTAGCGGCTGGTACTGCATGCCCAGCACCGCTATCCTGTTGGGATCATCCACATCCTCAAACAGGTGAGGGTTCTGTTGGTGATCCTCCGGGATCCCTTCTAGAACTCCTAGGCTCATTGGACAACCACTTACGTAGCTCGTAGCCACCTGTCTTCAATATTTCTCCAATCAATTCCATCCCGCAGTAGGAGGGCCTCCTCAATGCACTTTGGGCTCCGGTGCACACGTCATCAACATACAAGCGTGCACGTGACAGCACGGGAAGCCCCACGGGGAAAGCGGATCCGTTCCCGCTCTGCCAATTCAAGCAATGATCTGATGGCGATATAGGGACTAGATTTCAAACCATAGGTGTTTGTATTGAGTTCATACACCGTCACAGGATCCTCAGGGCGCTCACGCCAGAGTATCAACTGGAATCGCCTGTCCTCAGGATGTATGACTGTCTGGCGGAACATCATCCGGATGTCCGCACCAAAAACCACTTGATGTCTTCTAAAGTTCAAGATGATGTCAATTATGTCCCTATGCAATTTGGGACCCGAATGCAAACACAGAGTCAACGAAACCCCGTTCGAAGTGGGTGCGGACCCATCGAAGACGGTCCTCAATTTGCCTGTTGAGGCCTTCACCACCGCGTGGTGGGGCAAAAAATAATGCTCAGTTGAGCTCCAATCAACTCGAGCCGGAGACATGTGACCCAAATCCTCGTATTCGCGCATAAATTCAATATATTTATCGCGAAGTACGTGGTCACGCTGCATGCGTCGCTCCATGGACAGCAGTCGTTTCTCCGCAAGCGCCCTACTTTGCGCCTAGGCTAGGACGACGAGGCAACAAAGGGTAACTCTGAAGGTTACAAACCGACCGGAGGGCAACCTCTCCGTGGTCGATCGAAAAAGGGCTTCGCACTCAGCGTGTTCCGGATCCATCCTGGAACTCATAGGTGGCTCCTCCACCTCCCAAAACCTTTGCATGGTCTTGGCCAAGGACGCAGATGCGACAACCGGTGGCTCCTCCGCGGTGCCATTATCAAACACAGGGCCCATCAGGGCAAAACCAAAAATCGTAGACACTGCCATCAGTGAAGACGAACCCAGAGCCTTCTGTGTACCCAACAAAATCCAACCCAATACGTCCGAGCCCAGGAGCAAGTCCACTGGGCCGGGATGAAAGACAAAGGGGTCGGCCAAATCCAGACCCGAAACCAAAGACAACACACCCGGCGGTATGTCTGTCGAGGGGTGCCAACCCGCAATGGTATCCATTACCATAGCCGAAGTCGTGATCCTCATTGTGGAGGACTTCAGCGAAGAAAAGGTGACAAGTGTCTGGCCCGTCAGACACTTCACTTGTATGCCACCAACTCCAAGAAGTGGCACAGGCGAGTCTTCCACGACTAAACCTAACTGGCGTGCCACTCGAGTGGTAACCAAACTGCTTTGAGCCCCTGAGTCCAACAGAGCTCTCAAATTAATGGCTTCCCCTACGACCCCATACGCGGACCACCGCGGTAGGGAGCAGAACCGTCCGCGGCTCTGTCCCAGCAAGGGAGCAAGCTAGTTACGGGCTCCCCACTCTCTCCAAACCAGGGGCGCGCCACTGACCCGGATAATATGGCGGGCGAGTGCACATCCCCATCTGAGGGGGGCATAACCCGCGGCCCGGCCATACATATGGTACGGCGGGTGGTACTCCAGCCGTGGGTACTCGTGCAGCGGCGGAGAACACCGCTGCGGCTGCATGTGTTGGGTATTGGTAACCCGCGTGGAGGGGGTGTCCCCACTCTCACGTCCGATCTAGGGCCCCCGCCCATGGGGGCCCTATCCGGGGCCTGGCCAGCTACATACTGGCCATGACCTTGGGGCGCGTGGTCCCGGTCCGCCAAGACCCGCGCAGGTACGCGACCCCCCTCCCGAGGGGGGGTGCGACGAGCGAAGCCGCGTCCTCCGTCCGGTGGTGGAGGGCTTCGCGCAGGAGCGCCCCCGCCCATAGGGGACCCCTGCCTCAACATCCGGGTGCCATCCCCGTTGCGGTTCATGCAAAGCATCGCGTGGTGCCGCCCACGGCATGCACTGCATGGTATGGCACTGGGACAGTCACGTGCATAGTGACCGCCCAAACAATAAAAGCAAAGTTCATGCCGCTTTGCCATGCGGCGCCTATCTTGTACTGGCAGTCTCTGCCAGTCCCTGCATTGTAGCAGGCTGTGGCCCATCCGGCCACATTGCAGGCAGTCCGCGTCCCTCGCGACTGCTGCCGTGTGCGCAACCCGCACACCAGCTCCACGCGGTGGCGGTTGCCGTCCCTGTTGGGGCCTACGTTCAGGCGCTCTGGATGGCGCTGAGTCCGTCATGGTATTCTCAGCCGCCCGTGCCTCAAACTCCAAAAACTTCACCAAGTCAGTGAATGTTGGTAGGGTGGTGCTATCCCGTTCCGCATTCTCGCGCTCAAATCGCGAGCGGATGTCATTGGGTAATTTGCCCAATACAATGTGCACCAACAAAAAAGACCATTGGTCCACCGGCAGCCCCAGTGTGCGGAGCGCGTTACAGGCCACTGTAACGGGCGTGAGCAACTGCAGGCGCAACTGTGCCCTGTTGGCCACCTTGGGCAGGGCCATCAACTGTGCGGCGTGCGCATCCGCTAACAAACGTAAATTTTGGTAGCGGGAGTTCAATAACTCCCAAGCCGTATCGTACTGGTCGTCCTCCACCCGGAGGTGCTGGATGAGCGACCGCGCTTCATCCTCAAGAGTGGAGAGGAGGTAGGCCATCTTCTGGGCCTTCGACAAATCCTGTCGTGCTACGACCAGGGACTCAAACATATTTTTATATGCTACCCACTCCTCCATCCTACCCCCAAAGTGGGACAGCTGAAGGGTGGGGAGCCGACCAGTAACCGCTGGTCCTTCCTGTCTAACAGGTGTGCGAGGGGCTGGTCCGCCAGCCTGTCTCGCCCTTATTGCGGTCACCGCCTCCGCGATATCATCGTGCAGACTCAGGATCTGGTCCATGTCCGCCATGTGACCTGCGTAGGCCTCCGGGGTAAGATCGGCTTCGGTAAGCGCCGCCATGGCCGCTTCCGCGCTAATCAATCGTGAGTGGAGGTGATCCGCTCTTAGCAGTATGGCGCCCTCCCTGTCCTTCCGGGACAGGAGTCCTCCGGCCGTCACAAACCATCTCAATTCGTTGGCGAGTGTCGCCTTCTAGCATTGGAGGCCTTCGCCATCGCGTCAAGTCACAAACAAAAAATAACAAAAGGTAAATAAAAAACAACAAAATCAAGCAACTACACGAAGAACCGCGGTAGGTATGAGAATGGCACAAACCCGGAACGCACGGTACAAACCGCAAACAAATACAAAAAAGGTTACAAATATTCTTATACAAACAAACTAAGAAAAATCTAATAATTTTTACAAACAATTAATTATTTTTTACAAACGAACAAATAGAGGGTAGATAAACTACGCTCTGCTACCAGAAAATGTGCAGAGCAACTACGCTCTGCTGCCAGAAAATGTGCGCAGAGCGAATCCGGACAAACGAAGCGGCGGGAAGAATTCTGTACCGGAACTTTACCGGGAAAAAATCTACCGGTAAAATTAAGTACCGGGAAAAAATCTCCACGCGACACCACGCTTGTCCGACTAGAATCTAACTTAAGCTATACGCAGTCTGCTACCACCGTAGCTTATGAAGGGAGCTACAGGGCCCTATATGATAACCTAACCTATAAATTAACTAGAATTGAACACTTACCAAACTAAATCTTCTTTCTCTTCGGATCCAAACTTGAGTGTCTTCGGGAAGGGGGAATTCCTAATTACCCTACCTAACCCTTGAGATCTCAATTCCCCATAACAACTAAATAGATTTCTTCCCGTAGTTTCACTCGGGAACAGCCAGATGTGAACAGCCAGCCACGTTTCACCTCTCACAAGAAAAAGTCACAATAACAGAGTTTTTCACAAACACAAATTCAATAGTGATTTAACAAACAGGAAATTCACAATTATCACTCAAACTAAACAACAAGCAAAAGACGCGAGACCGCTCCGCGTATTAAAATCAAACCGATATCGCCCTGGACAATGCAATGGCGGACTACACGCGACGCAATCCACGCTAGCAGTGTGAGAACCCCAAAACGCCTGGCGGCGATAACAGGAAACGCCTGCGTTTAGTTTTACCCAATATATTACAAACACAGACCTCACAACCGTACGGCGTCCCTCAAGTTTACTAGGAGAGCTGACCCCAAATAAATTGGGATAAAAGCAAGGAAGAAGAAGAAGTAATGAGGTAAATCAACAAACAGATCGTCCTATAAAATAAATATATAGAAGAGGAAATGATGCTGTCTGATCATAGACCAAGGGTTGACATAGGCCAAAACCGCTGAAGAAACTTAACATCTTGCAGACTGTTTTCTTAATAGAGTAAGTGAAAGGAATTTTGAAAATTCCAACCCCTTATCTTGTAGGTTAGACAAAATCTCAGGTATAAAGCAGGAGCTTAAAGTTGGTTCAAGATGAATTTTAAGTACTCAATGTTAATGAGTCAGGCAAATAGGATTTTTTCTGTGGGTACTGTGTTGTGGAATGTATATCACATGGTTTTTCTTGTTACAACTGCACTAAATTATATTAACACTAGTGCTACAAAGTAAATTTACGTCAAAATTTATACGATCAGTAAATCTCACGTTTAAGTTTGCTTAATAAACCGCGGTTTTGTTGGTACGGAGACCGCATAAATTTTGAAGAACTGCTTAGTTATTGAATAAAGTTTTGCTGTCATGAGACCTAATTCAATAACTTTTTTAACTTCCAATGTTATAGAATACAATACCATATACCTAATTTTCGACATTTGTTATTCTACTGCTATGTTCATATTATGTCAATCTGTTGTTATATTTTCGTATCACCACGGCGTATTACTGTCGCGATCAGCTCGCCATTTCACAATTACTATAAATCATTCTGATGACAGCTGACACATGGGATTATAACGAGGTGATGAATACTTAACTATCTTCTAGTATTTGGAGCGGTTCGTCTATTCCCTGTTTTGTCTAGTCGGTCCCCGTTGGTCTATTTTACAATTTTTTTACTTCCGTACTTCGTCACTTGATATTTAAAAGATAAAAAATATACATATACAGAACCCTTAGGAATGAAAACTTGAAGAAGTATTTTAAAAGCAAATTGGGAAGTGGGAACTGGGAACAGATAAAGTCCAGTCCATATTAAGCTTTTTCTGAAAGTACATAAAAAATATATCGTCCTTTATGTGGTTTGGGTTTCTATTTAATTTCTCCCGCGTTGTGTAAATAATTTCCTTTATAAAATTGCAGTCTGATGCCCTCAGCCACAGTATAAATATAGGGGTATCAGCTAACCTCGTCACAGATTATATATTACCTCGTTGTTACGATTTTACCTGATTTACTGCAATAACAATGTTGCTCTTAATAACACTGTCATTAGTGACTAAACATTTAGCCAGAAAGTGTTACCACCAATTAACTAATATAAAGATGCGCCCACTCGTCTGTATGTTGCGAAACTGGATGATCTTGCAACAGTACAGCTTAGTTTTATGACTGCAACATGGGATTTAAAAAATAAGGCCGTCATAAATTTGCCGAGAAATTAAAAATAACCGTCTAACAATTTTATTTATAGCTAAAAAACAAGCATTTTGCGCTACAATTGCTCATTTCCTACTTTCATTCCTATTTACGATCAACTTTTGTTTACAAATATTTATAACTAATTTCTCTTATCCATACTAATATTATAAATGCGAAAGTTTGGATGTGAGTTTGTGAGTTTGTGAGTTTGTGAGGATGTTTGTTACTCAATCACGCAAAATCTACTGGACGGATTTCGATGAAATTTGGTACAGAGGTAGATAATGACCTGGAATAGCACATAGGCTACTTTTTATCCCGGGAAAAAGCACTGTTCCCGTGGGAAATTCACGCGGGCGAAGCCGCGGGCAAAAGCTAGTATGCTAATAAAAAAATAAAACTTATCTGTGCAATCGGATTTCAAAAATCATGAAACAAAGTTTTGATCTAATAATAATGAATAACAATGACTGTTTGTTAATTTATTTTGACTTAACTAAGTAATAAAAAAATGTACCTACGATAAGACACACTTTTCTCTACTAGTCAAACCTTATTGGACCAAACAGAAAATAGCAAAATGGTTGATGCGATAGAAATTAGTCTAAAAAAAATAATGCGTAAAGAAATCTGTACCTAACCAGTATTCGTAGGTGAATTAATGAATATCTGTCTGTCATACCTAGTCCAAGACACTTCCTAGTCACATCGGCACCAAAACCTTGGCATACCACGCAGATCATCATACAAGTGGCCATCTATGTGACCTATATATTACATGACCGTGATATCGAATGAATTCGATAGGTACGATTGTATTTTTGTTAGCATTGGTTTCATTTCTATTTTATTCGTCTTTCCGGATACATTTATATTTTAAGCCGATGTTCTGAATGTGTTCTGAGAAAGTAATTTCTTCTGGATAAAAGGATATTCATTCGTCTTATTATTTTTTTGAACTTACTGCATAAAATTGATAAACAGGTAACTAACTGGGTCCATCCAGGGGGTATTTCGGGACAAAAAGTACGATAGATATGTGGCTGGGAAATATTATCTACCCTAAAAATTTACTTTCTGAATATCAGTTCCGTGCTTTTCTTGCCATCCGTTGAATCGAGTGATAAAAAGTGAAACCGGATTAATTTTTACATAAATCCGCACGCGAGTCGAATGGTGATCGTGATCCAGTTCCGAAGACAGCTATTGTCACAGTCATGGGCTAGCGCCTCGGACCAAAACTGGATTTTTTCCAACAGTTTGCTTTTGGTCCTATTCAAAAACGGGCTGAAACTGTTGAGAAAGTCAATTCTTGCCCAGTCATTACTTTCTCCCGTCAGATGGCTTGGTGACACGCGGGTCACTCCACTGAAATCTCATTGTCACGATAAAAAAAAATCGTTGCAAGATTTTAATTGGCACAGTTCACTACGCTCTACTTTTCATAAAACTGTAAACTTTACAACCTAATTGTTTCTTATAGAGTTTTCAGTTTATATTTATCTAAGTTTACATCTGGTATTAGAAGATATTTGTTTTGATATTGTCAGTGCTTTGTTGTGTCCGTTATTTGCCGTTCATCCATCAGACGCACGACATATAAAAGTTAATGTAGGTCATGGAGTACGATCCATCTAACGTCGTCATTTCTCGCATATTTCACGTCAATCACAAATTATTGTTGCGGTATGTCGTCGTACACACTTCGGACTGGTTTCCCAAGCAGTCACGAGACAACTGCGGGTGTGTCCAATCGTCTTCTGATTGATGAGAGCCCTGCAATTGGCACGCACTAAGATTTATTACTGCATAGTTTGGTCACGGTATTGAAGTTTGATGTATCTGATTCTACGGTTTGGGGTTATTAGTAATCTTCTTAGCGTTTCGACTCTAGCGTATTATATTTGTCATCATCAGCCTTTTTAATGTCTCCAATGTTGAGGCTCTGGCCTTCTTTATGGATGGATAAGGAGAATGGGCCATGGGCCCATCTAGCCAAATGCAGATTGGGTTAACCACTATGAATAGAGCCGGTACCCCAACGGCTTTAACGTTCCTTCCGAAGCACGGAGGAAGTCGAGATTATACATTTATTTGTGAAGATTACAAAGACAAAATATATGAAACAGATAGGCATCATCTTGAAACTACCAGAGTGCCACCACAACACTTTGTAAGTTGTGAACAGTAAAGAAGATGTTTATAAATGATAGATACCACTGATGAAATAATCCTGAAAGACTATAGATGAGTGCAATATAAGTACAGTGCAAGAGGCAAATTTTCAAGAGAAGGAAGAAACATTTTTGGGAACAATGAAGCATCTATTATCTTGTCCGTGATATCCGAAACAAATTGAAGTTTGCCACCAAACAAGAGGAGGTGCAAGAGGCAAATTTTCAAGAGAAGGAAGAAACATTTTTGGGAACAATGAAGCATCTATTATCTTGTCCGTGATATCCGAAACAAATTGAAGTTTGCCACCAAACAAGAGGAGGTGCAAGAGGCAAATTTTCAAGAGAAGGAAGAAACATTTTTGGGAACAATGAAGCATCTATTATCTTGTCCGTGATATCCGAAACAAATTGAAGTTTGCCACCAAACAAGAGGAGGTGCAAGAGGCAAATTTTCAAGAGAAGGAAGAAACATTTTTGGGAACAATGAAGCATCTATTATCTTGTCCGTGATATCCGAAACAAATTGAAGTTTGCCACCAAACAAGAGGAGGTGCAAGAGGCAAATTTTCAAGAAGAAGGAAGAAACATTTTTGGGAACAATGAAGCATATATTATCTTGTCCGTGATATCCGAAACAAATTGAAGTTTGACACCAAACAGGCTATCGTTGTAGCACAACACTGGTCAGAAAACAATTTAAATCATTGGGAAAAGAGCGTCGACACGCAAAGAAGTAATCTATATGAATGATACTTAAAAACTTAAGCTAATGTCCAACCTCTTTTCAGACATTTACAAACCTATGAGACAGGAATGTAGGTACTAATTCTTGGAAATATAACTTCTAGCTACTAGGATCGTAAAACTAAATGCGGAAATGTACTCAACTATTACAACTATAAGGGCGTAATACCTGCGTGCGTGGCCATGTGCACATCAGAACTGTCTAAAAATACCCGCGTACTTTTAGCCCTGTCGACAAACAATATTGATTCCTACGATGTCTATAAATAGGGTGCAGTCTCGTTTACGGCTGCTTCAGTGACTTCGACGTGAACCCGAGTTAGTTTGTTCGGGCGGCGCGGTATAGATGTCGCTAGTGGTACTAACCTACATTGATCAGATAAACAGTAACACGTCATTGCGCAGACGCAGCTGTTTGGAAAATATTTCAGCGGAGATTGCACTACGAAACGGAAAAAGTAGAGTTTGTTGTTTATTTGGTCTAAGATTTAAATTGAACTGGTTTCATTTTGCAATTAAAATTAATACACAAGTCATTTTACCTATTTCTAAATTAGAAGTAGAACAAACTAAACCATTGAAAGGATGATGAGGACTTGAAAATTAGGGACAATGTTTTTATAAACTATCCTTCCAAAGATATTAAGTATTTTTGCTTGTAAGATGAATGTTCATCTTATATATATCCACCAGGGGAGACCACATGGTCTCCCCTAGTGGATATAGGTATACCATCCATAGTAATAATAATAGTAAGAAAGATTTTCTACTATTTCAGTGCTAAAACTGATCTAGTCTTATTATTATTAAACACAAGCTTATTACCGGCTAGATTTTATTTATTTTGCATAACGAAACAAGTTACATTCTATATGTATTTGTCTCTCAAATTTCATAAACAATGCAAAAAATATTATATTAATTAGTAACATAGGAAGTACCTATAATTAAAACATAAAGTCATAAACAAAGGTCTGGTTAATGAGTCACTTCCACAAACAAGTAAACACGGTCGTCCTCGCTATCCTTCTAATTTAATAGTGGAGATGGTCGCATGACTCACCCTTGTGATGTGCCAAACACACTCTCTTTATGTTCTGAGCAAGGAATTCATTATGATGATGAAGATTGCAGTTCCTGTAATCTTTTAAGACTTGCATCAAGTGAAGACACAATAGACACAACTTTCCAAAACATTCGTTACGGCAGAATAAATATCGATTAATTAACTTGGGTGGACCTTGGGTGGAACTCAACTTCAATCATTTATTTTCCGGTTTCGAGAGAGTAGATATGGTTTTCACTAAAATGATTAACGTAAAACAACAACGTAAATGTTCCAGAAAAGACTTGCATATTCAATGTCATAATTTCAGCTCTTTTCTGCCCACTGCTGAAGCATAGGCTCTTCCACTACCTCATTAAGATATGAAAATTCTTTGTAAGATGGTTATCTTCTTTATCGGCCCATTAACAAATTCTATGAAACAATTCTGTGCATCGTTATGTTGATAAAAATCTAATGAACTTCATTATTACAACTTTAAACAAGCATTTTACGACTTTACTTTGAGTGTAAATATTTAAAAAACACCATTTGCTATTTCAAATCAATGTCATTTATTAGTATTTTTAATAACAGGAAACTCTAAAGGGCAAATTTTAATTTTAGTACAACGTTTTTAGTAATCTGTGGTACAACGATAAGTTTTGAAAGTCATTAGATAAGAACTTCATAGCTTTTTATTATTTTTACGTTAAAAAAGAAAGCGATGTGCGCCGATATCCCATTTTTTGGATGAAGGTTGATACTTCTTTGTTGAATATTATCATGTGAAATGATGTCGATAGGTACTAACGGAATTTGGTTTTATATGGTTCTTGTCGAATTGTAGGCTATCCAATAATTGGATGTGAAGACTTCGTTCAGCACATAGAGGTGTATTGCATGCATTGGTGGAAGCCTGTACCTATAGATCAAGGATTTCGATGACGATGTAGAAAATAACAATTTATATTGATATTTGCATCAACGAATTGAATTTACAGTGAGTTCGAGTACGTATCTACCGTGTTATCTACATACATTGCAGATTGCAGTATCTTTAAAAATTAGTCGCGGTATGCTGCAAGTCTTTTGAGTGTTGTGTAAAAATACATTCTCAGAGTTGGTTTGGTTATTTTGTAGTAAGTAGATATATTATCGTTTCAAACTGACCTGAATATACAAAGTGTATGTACATAACGCGATGCAATATTAAAATGCAACACTCTTTCCAAATGCAATGATGCGGAGCTAGAAACGTGAATGGTGAATATTCATTGAGGCAATTTGTAAATAGAATAGCGTTGCATAATCTGTGGCATGCAAAAAGTGCGGATGTCGGGATCCGCGGGATATATTGGGATCGGATGCGGGATAGGTCACGGGCGCCCAGGTGAGCTGCGTGAAGCGCCACCTGTCTTCGGCCTCGGCCAATGGCAGGCCGATTCAGAGACGCTAGGGTTGCCATTTCATTTTAAATATCTAATATGGTAGTTTTAATACCCTTTTCATCGAAAAAGATACCTATATCATTACTATGAAACGCGGTTTGGTGCACCAACTGATTTGCAACCATATACATTTTTATGTGGAATTTCAATTTCAACGAAAGCATTTATTTATTGTTTAATTTAAATAAAATAGTCGTATAGAGAGCTGTTTTTAGAGGCTCCTACATATTAGCGCTTTCAAAATATAACATCAACACTTACATCTTACACTTCTTTATGCAGCTCTACATTTTATGGTGCATAATTTTTGAGAAAAAAAATCTTTATTGCACGTTTGGCAGAGGGATATGACGATATTAAAACCCTTGGAAACTACCACTAATTATTTACACTATGTACACTTCACACTGCCAACCCTGCAACTACGTCTGTTTACTCTGAAATCTATTTCAACTCTTGTTTTTCTGTTTTAATTCTGAGTTATGATTGCAGGTAAGTCGCCTTGGACGCAGTGCAGGATGTGGGGAGCGTACGCAATCGCTGTGGATAGGACGGCGTGAGTATTTATGGCATGGTATGGTGATTTAATGGTATAAATTGTAATAAGTAAATTGCAAAGATTCCTATAAAAATATAATAGATTTTGCTGCGAATAAAAAAAGAAAAAAATAGAGGTCGACTCTACAGTTTTGTTATTTTTTTTTATTTATAGCTTCAATGAGTTTTTCTTACAAAGGTAACTTCGTTCATTGATAGATATGTACATCAAATCAAAACGGCATTTACCACATTATAGTGTCTTAGCATAATTTATATTTTTATATTACTCAATTCATTAAGTAGGTACTTACTTATATAAAAATTTAATTATATTTTTATATAACGCGATATTTACTCAATTTATTCAACAGTATTACTATTATCACGAATAGTGATTAATCTCTTATTTAATTTCATCAAATGCTGCAACATTTAAGAACTGAAAATAGTTACAGGAAGTATTTTTTCCGTACCGCTTACATGCCCATAAAAACCGAAACGATGAAAACTATGACCCATAAACTTTATGAAAGAAAAATTGAAACTCTATTTCCTGGTCATAAGTTCCAAATTGCATTTAGCGCAAAGCTATCGGGGCTAGTGATGTGGTTACAGCCGATAGCGGACTTTATCGATAAGCCGTTAAAATAGCTAGTCGGTCTAATCCCGTGGAGCGTATTTATCGCTAGTTAGTGTGTATTTATATTAAGTGGAGAAGCTGTCGGCACCCACGCCCGCCGCCTATGGACGGCTACATACAGAAGCTTGGAAACGGGAAAATTATTCAAATTGTAAGGAATCATGTAAAAACAAGAATATTAAACTTATCAAACGAGTGAGATGAAGCAGATGAGATTAAACTCGTCACAACAACCCCCCAGTTCGAAAACCTTAACTTTATGCAAGCGAACAACAAAAGACAGCGATACTGACATTAATCTCATATCAAAATCAGCAAGATTACTATAGATTAAGTACTTAGAGCTGGAAAATCTGTCTCTGGCCATCACTTATTATGTCATCAACATAACATTATCTAACAAAATGACTAATATCTACAAGATTACGTGAACGTGACAAGTCGTCTATCAAAAATTTAATTTACATCAATCCGTTAGTTAGAAAGATCTAAAAACATTTTATTACTGCTAAAATAGTTGTCATTGATTTAGAAGTCATAAAAACTCTGATATTGCGCCAATTTTCATGCATGAAGACATTAAAAATAAATAAAATTAATCAGCTAATGGAATAATGGTACATGAAAACGTGCTGCTGGATTACCAAAGTTGTTGTCAAGACAAATTAGCAATTGTTTCGGGCGCCACAATATGAGACGACAGTAACGAACCATTTGCGTCCCATTAACTTCTGTTGAACGTTCAAGAGATGGATAATAAAATAAGATAATGGTTAAAACAAAGCATGCAGCATCGCGGAAATAACAATATCAATCGGTTTTATTCGTGTAAGGTCGCAACGACACTTAGCTCTTTCGACTAGATCGTCCAACTAATAATACCCTCGCACGTGAAATGTTTTGGCTGGTGCTTTTTTGTTCGCCGCAGTTATTTCAGTTTTCCAGTAGGATTTTATACAAGATCAGCTCTGGCCGTCTACGCGGTGCAGCGGTCTTAATCGTTCACAAACAAATTGTCGGATATCTTGTGTTTTAGAACCTGTAGATATACAATCCTAGAACATAAAGGATTAGTCGAAAATAGAATTTGATTTTTAAGCCAAATCTGTGAAATCCGGAACTTAGTTCAGGGAATCAGTTGTGAGGATGTTCAGTGCAGTGAATGTGTGTCAAAAGCCTTTTTGGTGTTGGTAGTGTGGGTGACCTAGGATCAGTTAAGGAAAATGACGGATGTGTTCGGACCATGGGACGACAAGCCGGAAGACGGCGAAAATGATGGAGACCGTAGAGACAGTGGAAACCGTTACCACGACCACTACAAGGACTAGAACCCCTTCGGTAAGCTCCACCTTCCTTTTATGCCCTTGATCGTCGCTTGTCCTGTGTATTTTTGGCACAATGACTTATCTGATATCTTGGAAGAGAATCCAAAACAAGTTCGATACCAAGTTACAGTAGCATAATTCATTTAGCATCGCGTAAACCTAATTTCGGAGAGCCGCAATAGCTTACGACGACGACAGATATTTTTATTGCGCCAGTATCATTGTTGGAGATGTTTATTTTGGACAAGTCCTCGTCCAGAGCGATGTCATGGGCGATGTCGGTGCAGACTTTGTGATGTTAACCAGGCAGCGTCAAGGTGAAGGCGAATCATGGCTGTTCAAAATCATCAACTGTCACTTCTCATCAAATTAAATGACGCGGTACCTCTGTAGTGCCAAAATAAACTGTTTCAGAGAAAAACAGCAAAATTAGCGAAGATTTTTTTGCTTGAAACACTAGACGCTTCGAATAGAAATACTAAAATATTCAGTGTTTCTTGGACCGGTCAGTCAGTAAGACATTAATTCTAAAAGACGTGAAAACGAAGATATAGATCTAATAGTCATTTCAGTTGCATAATAAATAACATAGGAATAAGATAATAATAGATCTCAAAAAATCATGAAGATGGTTTGTTTGTTGTCAACACAAAAAAAATCTGGATGCTTTTATCTTGGGTTTGGCTAAAGTTTCGTTAATTAAAGATATTTTTTCTTGCATTGAAACATCTTCATACAACTTTCCGCGCCATATAACATAACGTTCTATGACGAGATCATTAGGATAGTATGAATAAATGTTGTACTAATGAATGTCACTTTTAATAAGGCTCTTCCTTGTATATCGTCCTAACAACGTTGAAAATTGTAAAGAAAAACAGAAAATTTCCATGCTTTTTCTATTATGAATTTTCTATGGTTGTGTTTTGAAGATATACCGAAAGTAAACTATTCAACTATTTAATTTCTCAAAGCTTTGCACGAAACACGATTTCTTGCATAAAAAGCAGAAGAAAATACTTAGTTGTGTCACAGATTACTAAAAACTATAGTTGTGTAACCTGTAACCACCTAGTAAATTGAAATGAACCATCAAAATCAAAACAAGGATTTCAAATAAAAGTAAAAAGGGATTAGGAAATGAAACAAAGAGGAACAGTACATGACATACGAGGCGCCAAACAAAGACACGTAATAATGTGAACGACCCTTTGTGGTCGCAGACAATGGACTTGCGCGGAATTCAAAGTGTACATCTTTTAGTAGGTAGGTACTGAGTATTATCGCCATAATGCAAGAGATTACGTAAAAACCTTTCTTGGAAAAGTGTGGGTACTTTAAGTTGGTTGGTGACCCGTGAGAATTTTAAGCTATGGTTGATCACACTAGTTTTATTACTTGCAATGACCATTAGACATACTCGTAAAGGTGAAGGCAACTATATACTGAAATGACATTAAATATATTTTTGTAACTTATAGGTATTTAGTTAAATTTAATGAATTCACATTTGCGCGATTGAACAAAATAAGTACATATTTATCTTTTAATTTAGGCCTCCGCTAATGTTTCTTGAAATGACGAATGTGCCCCATCTTTGCTCAAATATCGTAGAGCAGAAAAAGTGATAGCTACCTCTACTATTGTTTGGATAAAAGCCATTTCCGTTTTCCATCTGCTTCTTTTGCCTTTCTTATCCCTTCTGCACAGCCATTTTCAGTACCTATCTTGCTAGCGTGTTTTGGGTATTCCGGAATATTGATACGAGAGAATCAAATGCTTTCCATAACCTATCCTTCATCAATTTAGGATGCCATTCCGCCCATTTAGATATTCGCAACATCGTATTTTACTCTAATTCCAACCGAATACAATGTAAGACTCGTAGAAGGTGTAGTAGCGACTATTAACTATGATTCATTGGGCTGTTCCAGTTGAGCATTTCTCGTTTCCTCCAGACATTGTTACTGTTATATATAGCGATTGTATTTCTGTCCATATGTTTGTTTATGTTACAATATTTATCGGCACACTTTTCCGGATGTTTCCATGATTTTTGTAGTTCACCCATTTCATGATTACTGTCAGTACTTAGATTTAAATATAGAAGTGGTAGTAAAAATACATTAATATCTTCATAGGTACCTTTAATTTAATTTTAATTAATTTGAATTTAATTTCTTCACTCTTGGATTTAAATATAGACGTGGTAGTAAAAATACATTAATATCTTCATACCTTAAATTTAATTTTAATTAATTTTAATTTAATTTCTTCACTAGCACGAACGCACGCCTCTATTTTATACCTACCTCTTTTTCTCCATTTTTTTTGTTCATATACTATAATAGTAAAATACATTTTCACTTCTCATGCTCTGAAAGTGCTTATTTGTGCAGGATATAGGCTGCACAAAATCAAATTTTGTGCACAAGGGCATTAACGTATCTACTCATAAATCCATACTTAATATTATAAATGCGAAAGTTTGGATGTGAGTTTGTGAGTTCGTGAATTTGTGAGTTTGTGAATTTGTGAGTTTGTGAATTTGTGAGTTTGTGAGTTTGTGAGGATGTTTGTTACTCAATCACGCAAAATCTACCAGACGGATTTCGATGAAATTTGGTACAGAGGTAGATAATGACCTGGAATAGCACATAGGCTACTTTTTATCCCGGGAAAAAGCACTGTTCCCGTGGGAAATTCACGCGGGCGAAGCCGCGGGCAAAAAAGCTAGTGTATCTATATTAAAGCAAAGAAAATGAGCCATACAGCCAAACACGATAAAAAGTTCATAGATAGAATGTGTTATTTTTTTATATCTTCTTTTAATTTATTTGCCTTATGTGTTTTTATAAGACATAAAAGATATTAAAACTTAAATTCAAGTACGGTATGTTATTTAATTAATTTAAGAATATTATTAAAAAATTAATTTAATAGTAGGCTGTGTAGATCTGCAGCCCAAGCCTATCAATGTCGTAAGATTTAAAAAAAATAGAGCGGCGGGAAACAGGTCTTATTTTTTCGTGCGTTTATGAATTTCTTCAATTTGATTTATTTCCTCGCAATCGAAGTGAAAAGCAGAGTTTATAACTCGTCCACAAAACGATTTTTATCCTCGACATTACTACCTATCAGCTAATGCTAAAAGTCTCGGATAAAAATGATTCGTTTTGTGCACTTGTTGTAAAATCTACTATTTATTTATTATCATTGGGTCACATCTTGTGGGGAGAGGCTAGTGATCTGAGATACAAGCCCTGCTTAGTTCAGTCACCAGTCTCTCACAATATTTTATAAGTAATTTTATATACTTAGTAGCAATATTTTTTTTTTTTTAATAAACCAATTGTAAGATTGTGAAGAAAATAAAGAAATTTTGAATTTTGAACTTTAATGGTTCTAATACAAGATTAGCTTTTTCGACAGCACGAGAATACTTATTTTTACAAATATTTATCTGTGATTCTTTGTGTGTTTTTTTACTAAGTATTTATTTGTGTGTGACCATCGGACGCACGATATGCTTAATTTGGACAGATGAATGTTGTAAGTTATTTTAATTCGCCAAGCAATATCAAAGTCTTAAAAGTGAAATGTAAGCCGAAAGAATCAACAACATGACTGCAAAAAAATCTTGAAACTATATTCTGTATGGGGTCAACGCCTCATAGGAAATGGAAATAAGCGATGCGTTATTGTTTTTCGCATTTGTTTCGGATGCGATCGAGGCGCGGGCGATTTGCCAACTGCCAATTTTTATAGTTTAATACATGCACAGGCATACAGCACCATACAGCCGACAGGTGTTGCGGCTTAGTTTTAAAGAGTGCGTGGTGTGGGTCATCGATCTCTCACTCAAGAAACATATACCTACTTAGCTTGTTTGATGATAAAAGACGTCTACATTACAACAACTTCAAAACACACTTGCGAATTTCGATCGGCTTTTTTCTTTCTGTAAAATCTCGCCTGTCGATTTTGTGTTTGATAATCTTGGTAATAAAAGCCATATAGACATAGACCAATGTAATCAAAGACACTTGGACATAGAAAATATCGATACAGCCAATAAACGCTAGAAAAGGTTTCCTTTAACATTATTGTTGGTCCGTTGGTGTGAACGAATCAAGCAAAGCAGAAACTGGGACTTCGTCTAAAATACGATTTGTGGAAATAATTTCAGTGGCCATTGATGCAACTTACGAAATGAGCGATTTTGCGATTTCCCGCCAACAGTGGCAACTGTTGATGACAGCTGGACAAAGAGTGCTAATTGCTTGTGACAACAACAAAATGCCCATGCCAAATACCTTGCTAAACGTAAATCGTTCAGCTCTGTATAGTCTTCTTTTAATCTACTCTAACCTCACTTAATTTCATTCAGTAAAGAAAATAGAGGAAGATGCCCCCAAAATGCGAAACAATAAACCCTGGCTGACACTGGCTGGCAATAAGCCGGCTCTTTAAATTTTATCTTTTTTTAAAGTGCACCTTTTGTTTTTCGGGCTTGCCGATGGAACAAACAAAACAAGGTTCGAGAATTTAGAGGTTTTTAAATGGGATTTTGTTTAGTAGGCACCCACTTATTTTATCTTCTTAGCCGCAATAAACAACCAGCACTTAGTATATCTGTGGATTAACCCACTTCGTGTGAGAACTTTCTTGGATTCTTGACACGCTTAATCAGTACAGAAATTCAATCCTCCATGTTGAACGTTTAACGGTTGAACAGTACACTGAAATTTGGCACATGTATTGTGGTTTTCTGTTCTGATTTTATTTCATCCTGTACTGAATTCATTCTAAAGTAGAACCAAGTTGCTGATAGAATCAGGAGCACATGGATATAATAGGTATTTTTTTTTAAACCAGCCAAATTTTCACACGGTGTTTGGACAGAGCTCAAAATACTAACTACAAAGTTAAACACAATAGATACCTACTTAAGAATCGGTCTGGGTTTGCTTATCTGAAGAAAATACAGCTTTCAGAAATATTAAAGGTTTTGTTATATGATGAATTCCGTGAAGCTTAGCTTATCAAATTCCAGAGATACCTACTTACTAGGGATAAAAACCTGCAGTTATCGACATCTTTGCTGCAACTTGCAACTAGTGTTAATTTTTATTACAAAAGTTATCTGGGCCTTAAGAAACATCAAAACATCAGTTTCAAAATAGAGTCAGTTATCTTAAGTAAAGTATTCAACGTGACAATAATAAATCTTAGCGTGTCTCATAAAATAAACAGAAAATTAACATCACTGTTAAAAAGAATTCAAATTGAACAAATCAATGACACAACATAAGAAAACCTTATTGTGATTGAGATAGAGCTGATTCTCGTTCAAAAAGTAAGTTTGAAATACAACGTTGTTGAATTGCGTGCAGTAGGATCTAAAATAGATCGCAGTGCTCTGCTTCAGCGAGATACGTACATTTTTGGAAATCAAATAAAAGCAATGCGTTTAAAAATAAACCGTACCGTAGACAAGGTTGTTAGTAAATAGAAAAAAGAAAATGTCAGGGTTCATCGACTGGGTAGCGAAAGGCGCGAAAGGTCAACATTACGTATGTTTGGTTTGAATAAAGAACACATGACGACGTCACTCAAACTTTTGTCATAACATTCTTGGCTGAGTGTGGCGTTATTTCTGTGCCTCTGGATGAAACGTCACGGACTACGCAAAATGAAATTTCTTGAGATCCAAGGCCCTGCAGAAATGAATTTATAAAATGAAGCAGAAGGTCCAAATGGAGCAAATAATATTTCAACAGATATTGCGCTGAGCAAGGCGCGTGAGCAAGCGAACGTCATTGCCACTAATCCTGAGCTAAATCTGCATTTCCAACATCAACATTCATATAAATTGGATTCATAAACACGGCTCGACTCCAGAAATATATTAATGACAAATTAATTTCTAATTTATATAAACTATACAGTCTTACAGGTTATAATTTCTGTCTTTGTATATAATAATAAATTGCGTTCTGTAGTTAATAAAATTAGTACCTTATATCACTACGAATGCTTTGTGGAAATAACGAATGAGGAAGAAAAGGATCTTCGATCCGCTGGTCATATTAAATCTGTTTAAATGAGTTCGGCGCCTTACTGTAGCATTGAGCTTGGAAAGTTAGCGTTGACCACAAATTCACATGAAGAGGAAGGACGATATTCGTTAGCGTTTGGTAGAAATGCAGTCTCTCAGGATACTGTTACAATTGTTACCTTCCTTACTATACTATATTTACCTTACTTTACTTACTTACTCCGCTGGCTAAGTGACCCCAAAGTAGATAAGGCCTCTAAAACGAGAGAGCGCCATAGTATTTTTTCTGTTCTGTGCGATGGCTCGCCAGTTGCCCGCTCCCAGCTCACGCAGATCAGCCTCCACAGTGTCTCAAATTTTTAAACTAAACAACAATCAGAGGTGATGTGTGTTTGTGATGGGTGGGGTCCTAGGACGACGTCACTCAAACTTTTGTCATAACATTCTTGGCTGAGTGTGGCGTTATTTCTGTGCCTCTGGATGAAACGTCACGGACTACGCACTAATAAATCGCGGTAATCTTATTAAGTTCAAGAGTAATAGGCATAATAGTGGATCACCCTAGCTGGAAAATTACGATTCATGTATGTGGCAAAGAGCTAACATGCCTATTATATGTAAAGAATAGATATAATTCCGGCACGTAAAGAACGCCAGAAACCCAATCAAAATACTGAAACTCAGAAACGAATAAATCGTTTTCTTAATTGATCTGTCCTTATATATTCAATTTAAACGAAGTTGACAATGGAATTGTTGACAATTAATAGTGGATAGCGATGAAAAATATAATTTAATTCAAATTACGACCGTCGTTGCTACGCCAATAAAACCACAGAAATCCAATATAGAAAAATATTCGTGCCTTGTGAATAAAGACATGTGTAAACAACATGACATTCGCGAGTCTAATTCGCGGACATAACATTCACTATCACGAGGACGCAGGAGTTTATGATCGTCCCCAATAAATTCACACCTAGCCCACTTGGAGTCTTGGAGTTAGGAAGTGTCCACGGTTGGCCGTGGGCGTCCCGACCTTGGCTGCCATCGACAAAGGAATGTCCACCATCTTATTTGTTTTATTGCGCAGATTATAAATAGACGGGTGCGAAGCCGTTTCTATTATGATTAATTCGAATTTACTCGTGAGAATTTTTATTTTTATGAGTAACATTTTTATTTTCTACTCTGTGGACATTGACTTGAAGGAAGGATATCATTCTTGGGTATTTGGTGATGTAATATTATTTAGTTCTTCGTATCTTTCATAACATTCTAAAGAATCTACTTTGGTTCTTAAATTCTTTTAAGTCACCAATCATGGATCAGCGAAATGTCTTTGTTTTCCAGAAAATATTCACACAAATTAGTCCTGAGTCCTGACTTCTCAAAAAATGCCCAACCATAACATTTAATTGATACCAATGCTTGGTTTCATCTCTTTGTATCTTTGAAATGCCATTGGATTCAACTGGGATTTCTTTTATATAGAATTTCGTACTCTATCATAGACGCAGTATAACATTAACCTACAAAATTCAAAATCTCTTTATTTGCATCATTCGGTTCGTGCCTATATCCTTCTTTCTTCAGCCGGATTAAAATATAGGTAAATCTTTCGATTTACTTATTTAAATGGATTTGAAATGAGTCAACTCTACATGTTGTTGTCTGCAAGTTGTTGACTGTACTAGATAGTGTCATACGCGCTCTATCAAGACCTACATCTTGGCTAATTACAAGCGTTCTTTGCAACCTGTTTAGATAAGCATTAAGTGTTAATTACTTAAGTATACACGCTATATTCAACACGGAATAGGCCATGTTATCTTTGAAAGAACATTGTCAACAAACGTTAATAACTTACTTGTTTTTGTAGGTATGAGAAAAGTAGAGTACCTATATCTCTAATCTAAATCCTCAAAACATGCGGCAATTAAATAATTACCTATAACAAATAAACATATTGTAAGGTTCTGTTCATTCTGTTTACTAGATTATTGGAATCGAATAAGTACCATAACTGCTAAAAAAAAAAAAGGTTTATTCAACGATCGTCATAATACGACCAACTAAATATTTATGGAATACAGACACAGTATTCAACCATCGAAAGTATATAATATCTCGATGCATTCAACTTTAATTTCAGAAAAAACAGAGTCACGAGAGCGTAAATCGTGTCGAATCGATATGATCCGAGTGATCGAATCAAATCACTCAATAGCGATATAATTACGCCTATTGTTGTTATTCCACAGAGAATTAATTTTACATTGACTGAGCCGTATTACTTAAAATCTGTTTAACAACAATCGAAACATTTTCTTTTTCCGGAAGTTTGACTGGTAGTTATAATTTTTTTTTATAGTGTATAAAACAAATCATAACCTTTAAGTAGGTACTTCAAGAAGATTTTACTAATACTAGATCAAAAAGCTGATGGTATTGGCTTAGATGTCTTCACTGAGTTCCATTCTTCACAACTACCTACTCAGATCTTGTTCTTACTCCGCTACAATGGGTTCTCGATATAAATCGTAAAGGAACTTATTTAACGTTGCGTGTAATACATAATATAGTCGTTGCATGTATTTCATTCCACATCACCGACAAGAGCAAAACATTTAGATAGAAAGTAAAGAAACTAAGAAGTTTAGGCCCCAGTTCAGTTTTAGGTAGATCTTTTATCCTTTTAAGCTCAATCTTATAAAAGTACCGGCAAAAAGCAATGAAACTGGTATTGCAAATATGGCCACAGCCAGCCGTGGTGGGTGGGTGTCATAACGGGATCCTGCCTGGATATGGATAATGATTCTCGTTCCGGTTACAACCATATTTATAGCGATCGATTTGTCTCCATTCGAAAGGTCCCAGGTTCCAAAGATTTAAATCGAATCTTTGCCAGGTTCGATCAACTTCATCTTAGCGTGTAACTCGGCGGATTAAATTTGTGTTGACCAATATGACGCCACAGATACAGCATTATCTGTTGCGTCATACAGGTATTTCAGCGTGCAGGTAGTAGGGCACATCAGGCAAGATAATAAATAGGGAAGGCACCACACTGGCAAGCGGTTTCCGAGCTATAACCCCACCTGGACATATTCTCTTTGCTTCGGCTGACTTGTGTCCAGAGTTTATTTCCATGTGTTTGATGAGCTCGTTGTCAAGTCGAGTCATGTGCTCTTGAATCTAGAGCCATTAAGTGTGTGCATGTCTTTTTCAACCGAGCTAGGAAAATGGTAGGCACCTTTGAATTATTATTTTAGCAAAGATCCACTTTACTGACATGAGTTCCTGTTCGATAAACTAAGTTACGAAAATGTCTTCGTTTATTGTTTCAACGGAGCAGTCTTTTCTCTTTCTGTAATTAATAAAGAGATCATAAATATCACAATCAGCCTGATTGGCGGTTCCGTAATAACACGTCGATGTTTCTTTTTTAACCGTCCGTGGCAAGGAAACCATCGGAGCGAAAACGCAGTCCGTTGGTTAAACTTATAAACCGTTAACAAAAGGTCCACTTGTACTATACGTAGGTTAAATTAATTTCGTGTGCTACTCTGCAGCAAATAGGTCGTTACGTTACTTTTACTAAATTGCAATCATCTTACTTCTTAGTGAGTATTTTCAACTATTATGTATTCTGTGGTATTTTTTAATCTTTCAGTATAAAACTGTGGTTTGGATGTGTGTTGATAGAGTGTGGATGCGAATGGCTGTTACTCAATCATGCAAAATCCACTGGATGGATTTCGATTAAATTTTGCATTCGGCTGGAGAAGAACCTGGACAAGCACATGGGTTAATTCCTGAAATTTCGGAGCGGGAGCGCAGCTTGTAATTTATACATTTAAATCTTATACAATTTTACTGTCAGAATTATTTTCGCAGACTACAAATGGTCGCAAAACTATGACATTGTAGCTACTGTGGTGATCTACTTCCGTCATAATTATAACAAAAATAGATAGGTGGCCCAGAAATGGATTTCTTGTGATAATTGATATGATAGATGTATGCATTATTAAAAAGTAATAGTAATCCTTGTCAAATGTGCGTTAACCTTTACCTGTAGTACTTACATCGCGATTGCAGTATTTGCAGTTGCACCCTCTTTCCGCTGCGTACTAATCAGGAACAAGTGCATTTGGTAAGCGGGATGCCTGCCTATCGCTTTCATATTTATTTTGCACTAACTTACTGCCTTCTCAGTATCACCTGTTTGACTGATAGAAAAACCCTGACAGACCTACGCCTACCATCACACTTACCACGTCCGTCCGCCATTATAAAAAAATAAATCCTAATTAATATTATAAATGCGAAAGTGAGTTTGTTTGTTTATTAGTTTGTTACCTCTTCACGCTTTATCTGCTGAACGAATCTTCCTGAAATTTCGCATACACATAGTTAGAAGTACCGAAGGACATTAGAATACCTTTCATCCCGGGAAAAAGCACTGTTGCCGTGGGAAATGCACGCGGGCGAAGCCGCGGGCAAAAGCTAGGTAGTTAATCATAATAATAATTCAAATATAGATGCCTAATAAAACCGTAAATGTTATGTCTCCAATTAATTTCAAGAGACTTCCGACTTCCTCTCACACATTCATCTCTCATTTGCATACGTTACGTCGATTCTTATTATTTTAGCCACATCCACTCAGTAATTAAATTCAATAAAAAGCAGTCAGCAATCTGCTTTCGCCATTTGCAAACCGGAGTGGGATAGCGACAGAAAAAGCTCAATGTTGCGTCTTGCGTGCATAGAAAGTCTGAGAAACCATGTGAATGCTCATATGCTTAATAACGTTTAGTTAACATGTGGTTAACAATAGCTAAGTATAGTCAAATGCATTTTCAGTTGCAAGATCTGTATGTGGCGGTAATAAAGATGAATTTGCTATGGATTGGGTAAACGTGCTGTTGATTGACCGTACATGATTCTCGAGTCTCGACACACTGGAGAAAGAAAATGTACTTGTAAATGTAATGGGAAAGTGTTTCGGTAGATCTTACAACATGATCACAGTTAGGTATTGCACTTTTGTGTATGAAACTCGCGTTTAGTTGAACTACAGTCAAGATACATACTTACACAAGTATTATGCGTGTTCTTCTTCTTCTTATCGAGTGTGTTACCTACCTACAGGGCTTGCTAACCTGGTTAAAATTCTAAACCAGCTCACTCGATGCGCCATACATTTAAAAAAAGAGCGTTTTAAATCAGTTACGGTTGAGCAAAACCATATATTATTTCTGGTTATGTTCAAAGCGCGATATCATTTCAGTTCCTGTTCAAAATACCGGAAAGACCCAAAACATTTCGCTCTTTTCGACGATCGTGTTCTATCTCGCTCTAACTATGATTATTTCTCACTCTCGCTCGATATAAATCTAACCAATCTACACGTTGAGACTTGCAAATGCGTAAGTGAGATAAAACGCTGAGCGATATACCCGTCCTTGCCACTCGCCCGCGCGGGATTAACCAGGTAATTTCCGCTCGCGAGACCGATTCAAAAGGGTTTTCACTCCGATCGTAATGGCCCGAGCGTTAGTGCGTAACCAGGTCAAAACACTTATTTTTTAGGTTTTTTATTAACCGGTTTCAAGCCCTGCCTACCTATTACTAACACTGGTGCACTGTCGATTTCGACACCATCATCATCATCATCGGCCCTTATTTATCCAATTTATGGATGTAGGCCTCCTCCATTCGACTCCAACGTTGGCGGTCTTGTGCCTTAGCCATCCAGTCTGGGCCCGCGTGTCGCCGGATATCATCGACCCATCTTGTCGGTGGCTTTCCTGGTGCTCTGGTGTGGGCTCGTGGTCTCCATTCTAGAAGCCGTCGCGTCCATCGCTGAGGCTTCATTCTAGCGATATGGCCGGCCCATCTCCACTTACGTTCCGCAATTAAGGCCACCACATCTCTGACTTTGGTTTTAGAGCGAATCCACAGGTTTCTCTTCCGGTCAAGCAGAGTTATACGGAGCATGGATCTCTCCATGGCTCTCTGCGCTACCCGGATCTTCTCTGCCGATGCTTTAGTCAGGGTGATGGTTTCTGCCCCATAAGTGAAGACAGGTAGGATGCACTGTTCGAATACCCTTCTTTTAAGAGCTAGAGATAGTTTTCCACGCAAGATATCCTTGTTAGCACCAAACGCCGCCCACGCCTGACTTATGCGTCGCTCTACTTCGGCAGTTTGGTTTTGAATGCCCAGCATGATTTTGTGGCCAAGGTAGACATATTCGGAAGCAATCTCGACAGGCATCTGATATGGGGTCACGAAGAATGTATTGGTCATCATTTTCGTTTTGCTCTGGTTAATTTTCAGACCAACCTTTGCAGACTCTCTTCTTAGCTCTTCAAACATGTCCACCATTTCCTCAACACTATCTGAGAGCAGAACTATATCGTCCGCAAATCGAAGGTTGGACAAGTTCTCTCCATCGATACTTATGCCTTTGTCTTCCCAATGTAGACGCTTGAAGACATTTTCGAGTGCGGCGGTAAACAATTTTGGAGAGATTGTGTCACCCTGGCGAACCCCTCTTTGTAGCGGGAATTTTTCTGTATTTTCGTGGAGACTGATGCACGCTGTAGCATGTTTTTGGAGGTGTTTAATCATGTTAATATAACGTTGGTCCACTCTACAGTCGGCAAGGGCTTCTTCGACTGCCCAGGCTTCTATTGAGTCAAATGCCTTTTCGAAGTCGATAAATGTTACCACTACTGGTTTTCGATACTCATGACATTTTTCTATGAGCGTTTTGAGTGTTTGCAGATGGTCACATGTACTATAGCCGCTCCTGAAACCAGCTTGTTCCCGTGGTTGGTACTCATCTAGCTTGTTTTTCATTCTATTAACAAGGACTCTTGTAAATAGTTTATAGAGATGTGATAAGAGGCTGATGGGTCTGTAATTGTCGAGTCGCTTAATGTCTCCTTTTTTGTGCAACAGGGTTATAACCGCATTATTCCAGCTCATTGGCACTCTTGTTTCTATTAAACATTTGGTGAATAAAGTAGCCAATGCTGATTTAAAATTATAGGAGCTGTTTTTTATCATTTCAGGAATGATGCCGTCTTCCCTGGGGCTCTACGGTTTTTGAGCTGGTTGATTGCCATATCTATCTCCCCAATGTTAACGTCCGGCAGTTCTTCCGACCCTACGTTCCTTATTGAAGCTCGTTCTGTCATTCTATGTGGACGGGGCACATGACTTTCATAAAGCTTTTCATAAAATCTTTTAGCAGTGTCTAGAATTTCATGACGGTTAGATATAATATCGCCGTTTTCATTAATGAGCTTGACTATCTCCTTCTTTCCTGTACTCAGTTTAAGTTTCATAGATCTTCTACTTGTATTCTTCTCAATTGCGGTTTCTATGAGATCTTCCTCATACCTCCGTATGTCCCTGCGAAGACCATCTCTTATCCTTTGCTGGAGTTCAGAGTATGCAGGAAGATCGGCACCACCTTCACTTCTTAATTTCCTCCTTCGTTCAATAAGGTCTAAAGTACTCCCAGACAGTTTATTTTGCTTCGGCTTTCGAACAGATGGCGCGATGTCTTGAACAGCAGATGTCATTGCTTCAATCAGGTTTTCATTGATTTCGTCAATAGTCATCACACCGATATCCCGCTGTATCTTCCTCTCCAAGTGGGACTTGTACAGATCGGTATTGTGATTTATCAAGTCTATTTTATCCTCGTTTGGCAGATGTTTTTGGCGAGTTATAAGGGTACGTCTTTTCTTTCTTGACATTGAAGTGGCAGGAGGCTCGGACTAGTCTGTGGTCACTGCCAGTTGTGAATTTGTTCAGTACTTGGACGTCGGTGATGTTTCTCTTTTTGTCAGTTATTATGTAATCATATTCACTCTTATGCACTCCGTCTGGATGCCTCCAAGTCCATTTATGTTGCGGTTTTTTAGCAAAGAATGTGTTCATGGCAAATAGGTTTTTCTGATGTAGGAAATTCAGAAGGGTTATACCTCGTTCATTCCTTATGCCTAGTCCATAGTTTCCGATATTTGTTTCTTGGTCCGATTGTTTTGCTCCAAGTCTGGCATTGAAGTCGCCAATTAAGATTGTAAAATGCGTCTTTACTTTTGTGAGTGCGGTGGAAATGTCGTCATAAAAGGCCTCAACAACG